>CM052707.1:1821955-1886476 GCA_028551405.1 Uromys caudimaculatus | reverse complement strand
TAAGGAAATAGAGCAGTCATTGAAAGTCTCCCAACCAAAAGAAGCCCAGAGCCAGATGGTTTTAGTACAGGATTCTACTAAACTTTCAAAGAAGAAGTACTACCAATACTCTTTAAATTATTCCACAAAATAGAAAAAGAATGAACATTGCTGAATTCATTTTTATGAGGCCACAGTTACCCCAATACCTTAAATCTCACAAAGACTCAACAAAGAAAGAAAATTTCAAAATGATTTGCTTGTGAACATTGATGCAAGAATACTCACTAAAATACCTGCAAACTAAATTCAAGAACACATCAAAAATATCATCCACCATAATCAAGTAGGCTTCATCCCAGAGATGCAGAGATGGAATGGTTCAACATACAAAACTCTGGGAATGTAGTCTACCATATAAACAGATTGAAAAAAAAATCCCTACATGGTCATCTCATTAGATGCTGGAAAACTCTTTGACAAAATACACTACTTCATGATAAAAGTCTTGGAGAGATCAGAGATACAAGACACATACCTGAACATAATAAAAGCAATTTACAAAAAGCCTATAAACAGCATCAAATTGTATGAATGAAGAGAAACTCAAAATAATTCCACTAAAATCAGGAAGAAAACAAGGCTCTCCATTCTCCTTATAGTTCTTCAATATAGTACTTGAAGTTCTAGCTAGAACAATTAAACAACTAAAGGAGACCAGGGAGATATAAATTGGAAAGGAAGAAGTCAAAGTTTCTGTATTTCCAGATGACATGATAGTATACATAAGCAACCTCAAAATTTCTACCAGGGAATACGTTCAATGATGTAGCTGAATACAAGATTAACTCCACAAAATCAGTAGCCTCCTATTTCCAAGGGATAATGGGGCTCAGATAAAAATCATAGGAACAACACCCTTCACAACAGCCACAAAAATATAATATCTTGGAATATCTTTAACAAAGCAAGTGAAAGACCTGTATGACAAAAATCTCGTCTTTTAAGAAAGAAATTGAAGAACATATCAAAAAATGGAAACATCTCCAATCCTCATATATTGGTAGGGTTAACAAAAGAAAAATAGCCACCAAAAGCAATATACACATTCAATGCAATAACCATCAAAATTCCAACACAATTCCTTACAAACCTTGAAAGGACAATACTCAAGTTCATATGGAAAACAAACCAGGTAGCTAAAAGAATCCTGAGCAATAAAGGAACTTCAGTAGGTCTCACCACCCCTGATCTCAAGCTATACTACTGAGCTGTTACAATAAAAACTGCATGCTGTTGACATAAAACAGACACATTGATCAATGGAATCAAATTGAAGAACCAGGAGGAAATTCACATACCTATGAATATCTGATTAATTTTGACAAAGAAGCCAAATATATACAATGGAAAAAAGAAAGCATCTTCAAAAAATGGTGCTTGTCTAACTGTATGAGAGCCTGTAGAAGAATGCAAATATACCAATCTCTATCACCCTGCACAAAACTCAAGTCCAAGTAAATAAAAAAACCTGAACATAAAATCTGATACACTGTACTTTATAGAAGAGAAGGAGTGGAATAGCCTTGAACACATTGGCACAGCAAAATATTTCCTCAACAGAACACAAATCGCGCAGGCACTATGAGGGACAAAGAGGGTAACTCATGAAACTGAACAAACTTCTATAATGCAAAGGGTATTATCAATAAAACAAAACAGCCACCTAAAGAATGAGAAAAGATACTTGCCAACCCAATATCTCTCGGAGGGCTCATTTTCAAAATACATAAAAAGTCGAAAAAGTAGAAGTCAACAAACCAAATAATCCAATTTAAAAATGGAGAACAGACCTAAAAAGAGAATTCTCAACAGAGAAACCTCTAATGGCCAAGAAGCACCTAAAGAAATGTTCAACATCCTTAGCCATCAAGGAAATGCAAATGAAAACTACTTTGATCTTATACCTGTCAGAATGGCTAAGATCAAGAACACAAGTGACAGCTCATGCTGGACAAGATGTGTAGCAAAAGGAACTTTCCTCCATGGGAGGTGGGAGTGCAAACTTGTACAACCACTTGGAGATCAATTTGGCAGTCTCTCAGAAAACTGAAAATTGATCTACCTCAAGACCCAGCTATACCATTCCTGGACATATACCCAAAGGATGCGTCATCCTACCACAAGGAGACAAGCTCAGCTATGTTCACAACTTTATTTGTTACAGCCAGAAACTGGAAACAACCCAAAGGTCCCTCCACCAAAGAATGGATAATGAAAATGTGCTTCATTTACTCAATGGAGTATTACATACCTGTTTTTTAATAACATAATGAAATTTGGAGGCAAACAGATAGGACTAGAAAAAATCATTCTGAGTGAGGTAATCCAGGCCTGGAAAGACATTCACTTATATGTGGATATTAGCTGTAAATAAATGATAGTCATTCTGCAATCCACAGACCTAAGTAACAAGGAGAGCTCAAGAGTGGATGCATGAATCTTCCTGGGAAGGGGAAATAGAATAGATATCAAGGGTACACTGGTGGTGGGTGGGAACAAGAACAGGAAAGATCGAATCTGGAGAGGTTGGAAGAGAGAGTTCTGAAAAAGACAGCTAGAATGTAGGCATCCCTGTGATGAGCTAGAAATGTAGAGCAATGGAAACTCCCAAGAATCTCTCAGGGTGACCCTAGATAAAACTCCTAACAACAGGGGGTCACAGAGCCTAGACCAGACATCTCCTGACACCAGGAAAGACTTCCAGCTGAGAGACTGAGAGACCAACCCAGGAACAAAAACCTTAGACTCAAAATTTGTTCTGCCTACAACATGTGCTTGGTACAGAAATTATGGGAGTGGCTAACCAATGACTGGTCCAACTTGAGATCCACAAGAGTGAGCCCACCCATGACACTGCCTAGAGAGCCAGAAAACAGAGGCTGGATAGCCCAGAGACTTAAGATAGAACTAGACAGTGCTGGAAAAAAGATCATTGAAATGATTCATAATGATATTGTTACACTTGTAGACTGGAGCCTAGCATAATCATCATCAGAGAAGCTTCATCTATCTCCTTATGGATGCAGAGACCCACAGCCAAACATTATGTGGAGCTCAGGAATCCTACAGAAGAAACAAATGAAGGAGTCAAAGGGCTCAAGGACACAACATGGTCCAAAATCAACTAATCTGGGTTCGTAGAGGCTCTCAGAACCTAAGCCAACAATCAGGGGCCTGAATGGGTCTAACCTAGAACCTCTGGATATGTGTTATTGTTGTGCTTCTTGGTCTTCATGTGGGACTCTTAACACTGGGAACAGGGTCTCACTTTTGTTAGCTTTTGTACCCCTTTCCTCCTATCAGGTTACCTCTTCCAAGCTTAATATGAGAGGAGGTGCCTAGTTTTATTGCAATTTGATATGCCATGTTTGATTAATATCCCTCGGAGGCCTGCCCTTTTTTAAAGAGAAAGGGAGAAGGAGAAATGGGTGGAGGATAGGCCACTGGGAGGGGAGGAGGAAGAGGAAACTGTGGTCAGAATGTAATAGGTGACAGAATAAATTAATTGAAATTAATTTTTAAAAGTCTTAATGTAATAGATATTTTGCAATACCATACTGGACATAATAAACACATACAATTTTGTCAGCTTCACAAATAAAATAAAATTACCTTAAAGAAAAGAATATATATTATACATTATATGTTATATACTACATAGTGTATGCTATATGTTATATGCATTTATATATTATACCTCATAGATTATTCATTATACATTATATGTTATATACTATGTATGCAAATGAGTAAGTAAGTAAATACAAAAAAATGCAAAACCTCTTGGCTTTGAGTCTATTCACTCATTGGGAAACAGGAATAAAAGTAGTTGAAACATTATATACCTACTGCAAGTACAGACAACACTGTAAAAACAGCCAAGATAAGGTGACAAAGACATATAGGTAGAAGGCATGAGATAAAATGAAGATGAGAGGAAGATAGGCAGGGTGTAGGCCCGATCTGTGAGTGTATGTGAGAAAGGAGGGGAAGCAGTCTCCTGTCTCCACGCCTTGGGCTCCACTTGGCAACGTAGTGCTCTATTCCAACTCAGTGACAGGCTCACTCTAGGATTCCACAGTAGCAGCTCTACTAATGTTTAACCACATAGAGCTTGAGCTAACCACTATTGCTATAAACAAGGTGGGTCCTACTAGCAGTTAAACCTATATCCAAGGAGCATTTCGCTATATTATTTGTCAAGTAATACATAAAATGAATTGCAACAAAGTTAACAAAATGCCACTAAGTCCAGCCCATTCCTTCTCTTGAAAAGTAAATAAAATAAAACTAGTTATAATAATCAAAGTCGTACAAAGAACAAACCATTCACATATGGTGAAAAGGACGTTTTCAAGGAATTTATTACTTTGGCGGAACAAAGAAATGAGATCCTCAACTGCACAGTTTAATGAGACGGAAACCCTAGCCCTGCAAAGGTCCTGATAATTTTAAATTCCAATGACTCAGTCAACTATAGCATTAATAGAATGTAGTAAGAATTAAATAAAAAGAAACCTTAAAAAATAATTCTCAATAAATATTTGTCCTTTGATAAAACTTTTATATTAATGTAGATGATCATTTCTTATTGCTCACAAAATAGTGAATTCAGTACTTAAATTCTATAAAGAGAGACTCTTGACATTTTTTCTTTTATGGGGTTGGCTGGAAACTGTGAAATTTGTTAACTTGTTTTATTTATTTACATTCCAAGTGTTGACCCCTTTCAAGTCAAAAGAATATATTTATGAAAACCTTCTTAATAATTTCCAGAAGGCTTTCATATAGATTGGCAAGTCATTTATAAAATTTATGTTAAAATTTCAAAGTACTGGAAAATTGAAAATAATCTTGTAAAAGAAAATTAACTGGTGGGATTTGGTGACCAAATTCTAAGAAATAAATATAAAACTAAAGTAAACAATCCAGTGTTGTATTTGACTAGAAAAAGAGACAAATTAGTGTAATTAAACAGAGGTCCCAGAAATGGGCAAACACACAAATGTTCAATTGTTTTAATAGCATTGTTCAGTTGTACTAATTACATAAATAAACAAATGAGAAGAAAAAAACAAGTGCCCTGAGTAATGCAAATAATTAATATAAAACAACTATTTGATATGTATATTTGATACAAATGTAAATATCAAGCCCAAACTTGTGAGTATATAGTTAATTTATCAACCACAGTAACTACATTTCAAGTTCTTAGTAACTAACAGAACTAAATCTGAATATTGGACTAGGTGAATGGCAAGCTCTGTTATTGGGGAAGACACATCATTCTGTTTTCGTGAGCATGGACTATCTAAATATTTTTTAATCAGCATACGAAAACCACTGCCAGTAACTGTAGAACTGACTAGTTGGGATTTCTCAAAATTAACATACCTGCTAATTAAAAATGCTGCAAAGAGGGTCAATTGACCACATTTAGACTCTGGTACAGTATCTACATACATACTATGGAAATATTTTGTAAAGTAAAGCATAGCAACCAAGTCTGTAAATGTTGAGAGAAGGTTTGAACACACAGTCACTAAGGAAGTTATAAAAGTGACAAAAATATTCAACAAACACAAAAACTACTATCATCAATCACTGGGAAAGCGACTATGAAAAACATGACACTTGGGGCAGAAATGAAGATGAATAATATGCCTGATGCTGATGAGAGAGTGCAGCATCCACAGGGCCTGGTAAATGCTGTTGAGAACACAAAATGGCAGTCACCTTGGAAGACTGTTTAGAAGTGTCTTATTTGGTGAATATGTCAGGATATGTTATTGCTATGAAATCACTATGAACCCACAGTTTCAGTCAGACTATTTCATTAGCCAAACAAAATCACGGTGCCACACTGACAGTAATACACAAATCATTCTCAGCAACTTTATTAATATTAGCCTCAGACTGTAAACAACCTAAATGTCATCCAATGAAAGAATAAATTAAATTTGCTGTATTTGTTCAGTGAAATACTACTGAGAAATAAAGGGAGACAAACTGCTCATACACTGAGCAGCATAGATAACTCTAAAAACTGTGCTGAGAATAAAGAGCCCACCCCCAAAGACCAAACACTCGCTGATTTCTTTATAAATTATAGAAGAGGTAAAATTTGTTTATTGCAATAAAATTTCTATAGGTTATTTTATTTATTTACATTTCAACTGTCCTCCTTCCAGGTTTCCCTTCCTCAAACCTCCCAATTCTCCCCATCCCATCCACCTTCCTAGTTACCTCTATGAGGGCCCCCCCACCCACTCCCCACTTCTGCCTCACAGCTCTAGCGTCCCCTTTTGCTGGGGTATCAACCCTCCACAGGACCAAGAGCCTCCCCTCCCATTGACTCCAGATAAGGCAATCCTCTGCTACATGTGTAGCTGGAGCTATGGGTTCCTGTATGTGTACTCTTTCATTGGTGGTTTAGTCCCTGAGAGCTCTGGGGGTAGGGGAGTCTGGTTAGTTGATATTGTTGTTCTTCCTATGGGGTTGTAATCCCACTCAGCTCCTTCAGCATCCTTTCCCCTAACTCTTCTACTGGGGTCCCTGGACTCAGTCTGATGGCTGGCTATGAGTATTTGCATCTGTATTGGTCAGGTATTAGCAGAGTCTCTCAGGAGACAGCTATATGAGGATCCTGTCTATAAGCACTTCTTGGCATCATCAATAGTTTCAGGGTCTGGTGTCTGCAGGTAGGATGGATCCCTAGGTGGGGCGGTCTCTGGATGGCCTTTCCTTCAGTCTCTGCTCCATTTTTGTCTGTTCATTTCCTTTAGGTAGGAACAATTCTAGGTTGAAATTTTTGAGATGAGTGGGTGGACACATTCTTCAACTGGGGGTCATCCCTATCTACTGGACACAGCCTCTACAGGTTCTATCTCCCCTTTGTTGGGTATTTCAGCTAATGTCAGATCATTGGAGTAGAATTGAAGACCCAGATATAAACACACACACCTATGGTCACCTGACATTTAACAAAGAAGCCAAAACCATCCAGTGGAAAAAAGCAGCATATTCAACAAATGGTGCTGATTCAAGTGGCAGTCAGCATGTAGAAAAATGCAAATAGATCCAGAAGCTCAAGTCCAAGTCGACCTCCACATAAAACCAGATACACTAAATCTAATTGAACAGAAAGTAGGAAAGAGCCTCAGACACATTGGCACAGGGGACTATCTCCTGAACAGAACACCAGTGGTTCAGGTTCTAAGATAAACTATTGAAAAATGGGATCTCATAAAATCGAAAGGCTTCTGTAAAGCAAAGGACACTGTCAATAAGACAAAACGGCAACCTACAGATGGGGAAAATATCTTTACTAACCCTTCATTCAATAGAGGGCTATTATCCAAAATATATAAAGTACTCAAGAAGTTAGACTCCAGAGAACCAAATAATCCTATTTAAAATGGGATACAGAGCTAAACAAAGAATTCTCAACTGAGGAATATCAAATGGCTGAGAAGCACCTAAAGAAATGTTCAACATCCTTAGTCATCAGGGAAATGCAAATCAAAAGAACCCTGAGATTCTACCTTACACCAGTCAGAATGGCTAAGATCAAAAACTCAGGTGACAGCAGATGTTGGCGAGGATGTGGAGAAAGAGGAACACTCCTCCATTGTTGGTGGGATTGCAAGCTGATACAAGCACTCTGAAAATCAGTCTGGTGGTTTATCAGAAAATTGGAAATAGTTATACCTGAAAACTCAGCTATACCACTCCTGGGCATATACCCAAAAGATGTTCCAACCTATATCAAGGACACATGCTCTACTATGTTCATAGCAGTCTTATTTATAATAACCAGAATCTGGAAACAGCCCAGATGCCCCTTCAACAGAAGAATAGATACAGAAAATGTGGTACATTTACACAATGGAGTACTATTAAACTATTAAAAACAATGACTTCATGAAATTCACAGGCAAATGGATGGAACTTGAAAATATCATTCTGAGTGAGGTAACCCAGACACAAATGAACACACATGCTACTCACCGATAAGTGGATGTTAGCCCAAAAGCTCAGAATAGCCAATACAACTTACAGACCACATGAAGCTTAAGAAGAAGAAGAACAAAAGTATGGATTCTTCAGTCCTACTTTGAAGGGGAACAAAATAATCATGGGAGATCAAGGGTAGGAGTGACCTGGGAGCGATAGAGGAGGAAGAGAAAAAAGGGGGCAGGATCAGGTATGCCAAGAGACAGGAGAGAAGTTCAGAGGATCAGAACATTGAACAGAAACATATTGCAGTGGGAGACTGGGAACTGGGAGAAGCCACTAGAAAGTCCAGATGCCAGAGAAGCAAGAGGTTCCCAGGACACAACGGGGAAGACATTTGCAATAAATTATTTTTAAATGTTTTCCTATGAGTGAAGTTAGATATTGACCAGAGAGAGAACTTGTATATACTCTTGAAGGACAGAAATAGTATTTTATGTCCTTTTTAAAAACATTTATTTTATTTATATGAGTACATTGTAGCTATCTTCAGACACACCAGAAGAGGGTATCAGATCCTATTATAAATGGCTGTGAGCCACCAAGTGGTTGCTGGGAATTGAACTCAGAACTTTTGGAAGAGCAGTCAGTGCTCTTAACCACTGAGTCATCTCTCCAGCCCCAATATTTTATGTTTTATTTGAGGTAATAATCTCATGAGCCGAGTGTATTAAAACAATGTGTATGTTTTACTGCACAGAAATCAACCCTAAATAAAACCATTTGAAGGAAGTTTAAAGGGGGGTGTGGTTAAAGTTGTTTTCTAAATGTACCAGCACAGACTACTGCTCTAGGTCTGTTGCCTCCTACCCCTCAGAATGCCACGTCCTAACAGGGAGTGTCCCATTGTCAAGTCCCATGGTGGAACCTCCCTCATCTCCCAGTATTTTGCTAGCATACCTCGGCCTGAGACACAGCTCCTCTACCTTTGATTTTCAGACTTTCAGTCACAACGAAGTCTGCAACCTTATCAAGTTTCACAAATACAGTTAGAGCCTTTCTTATTTCAACAGCAGCCAGCTAGCTCCATGATGCAGTACTCAACTCAGAAGTCATCCATCTACTTTCTTATGCTAGGCTTATAAACCTGTGTACAGACCTCAGCAGACATCCTAAAGGCTGTTGTCAATAGATTTCTTCTCTTTTATATTCTAGAAACCTAATAATAAATACACAATCATGCTTGAAGATCCACTTTGCTTTTGTTTTATTTATTATTTCATGGCTAGGAATTTCTTTTTGTTTCCCTGTGTCCTGGATATGCTCAAACATATATTGACACCAAGAATGTTGCTATGGAGACCAAAGGGAACTGCACTGAGAGCTGCAGTCGGGTAATTTAAAAAATCCTGAGGCAAAGGACGAATGCTTGCTAGCATCCTAGTCACACTGAAGCATATTAAATTGAATAGAACACTAAGTCTTAAAGTAAGGAGTGGTTATCACACTGTATAGCTGGAGGAATAAAGCACTTTTCTTTAAAGATCTGATTGTCAGAATATGGAGTATAGTGTTTCTTTGATGTTAAAAAAATCAAGTCTGGAATTGCCATATTTAGTCACTACATCAAAGAACTTCATATTTACACAAAGAGTCTTCATTAACTCAGTTATCCCCAAAATAGTCACTGTTGAATATTATTATATTATACTGATATTACTTTATAACTTATTCATGAAAAGTTCCCTAAATACTCTTAGCCCAATTTTTAATTGCCCTTAAGCTAAGTACTTATGCATTGCTCTTTAAATCAACTTGTTATTTAAAAAATATTGTCATTTCATACCACAGCTGACTGTCGTGCTACTTAATTCATAAATGACTTTAAAATATTATGAACAAAATACACCTGTGTAAAAGCAACAATGTTTTAATCATGGGCTAAAGCAGTTAACTAGACATAGAAAAATCTTAAGATTCTAAATACATTGCTAGACTGTTTCACAATAGGGATGGGAAGTGAATCTTTTTTCTCTGTGTACATCATGACCATTAGTAGACTAACCAGAAAGTCAAGGCAAAAATGAAAAAACTATAGTTTTTCTATTAAAAGGTTATAGATTATCTTCTTTATGGGTAGCTGTTGTACATTAGGAAAAAATGCAATCACTGTGCTACGCACCCACACACGTTAGAACTTCTGGTCCTAAAATGATCAAGTCCTTGTACTCTGTTACATCATCACCTTTCACACCTCATTTGCTTTTATGAAAACCTTCCTCCTCCTCCCCCTCCTCCTCCTCCTCCTCCTTCTCTTCCTCCTCCTTCTCCTCCTCTTGCTCCTCCTCCCCCTCCTCCTCCTCCTCCTCTTCTTCCTCCTCCTTCTCCTCCTCTTGCTCCTCCTCCCCTTCCTCCTTCTCCTCCTCCTCTAACTCTTGCTCCACCACTTCAACCTCCTTCTCCATCTTCAACTCTCCCTCCTTATCATCCTCCACCTCTTCCTTCATCCCAAATTTCTTGTTTAACTATGTATAAATCACTTCCTCCTCTTTCTCAAGTCTGAGACAGATGCATCTTCAACCTTACTCTCTTTCTTTTCTCCATATCTTTTAGGTAGTCCAGCCTGTATGCTGCATCTGCTAAGCATCACCTATATTATATTTAATAAGACATTTAACATCTCGAAACCTGAATTCTTTCCTTTATAATGTAGCCATGTGTTATAAGATTGTTGATTACATTTTTGCATAATGTGCAAGGTTTTGAAACTGAAAACTATTACCTGTTCCTGCTGTTTACTCGCTGACAGTGGACACTAAGCTTGAGTAGCAGAGCAGTCACATGGAAATAAAGATTGTCATGCAATGATGGCAGAAGGCTGCACAGGTCACAAATAATAATGACCACAAATGCCAACAAGCCTACTAATACCACTTAATCCTGCCAATGACTGTGTGAGGGAGATTTCAGCTCCATTCTAGGTATATTAAAGTAAACATCAGGAATTATACATTTTTATCCACCAGCATCCTGTCCCTGAGAAAGCTTCATTTCCTGTTCCATGGTGTTCTAGATTCCTTTCCATTAAGCTACTTGACTTTCTGTAAAAGGTCCTACAAGAAAATATAATTGACCCAGATATTTCAAAAGAAATATTTTAATAAATGAGAAACATATGAAGACAGCTCTTCAGAATGGGTAGGAGACTAAAGAAGCAAGAAAAGAAAATAGTGTTGCTGACACCTAGCATTGTGCTTACAAGGATGGTCTCTAGGTGAGATGTAGGATAAGAAAAAATGATCAATGATTCAGGGACGGGGCAGCAAAGGAAGACTCCTGCCACAACCTCCAATAGCCTCATGATTTCCTTCTGGTGCCAAACCCAACTAGAATCACACTGATGAAGGATCAGGGGTGAGTAGTCCATAGAATCAGCATTATAGGACAGAGAAAGGGCAGACATCACCTGGGGAATAAGAGCTTGCAGAGACACAGTGGCACTCAGGTTTCATTGAAATCAAAGGAACTATTGACTAGCTCCTTGGAAGCATGCCTAACTGCTCAATACAGGACCCAATCCTGCTACACATGGATGTCAATGCTCTTTCTACCATGTTTCAAAGATGTGATATTCTGATCTGCATGTATACTTCTACTCTAGAGATCTTGGTGTCAGTTCATGTCTCAAACTCTGCGTGACTCATGACAAAGCCCTTGATCTGTGCTACCCAATATTTTGCCACCCTTTGTGATGGTCTATCACTCTGACTCTGTCTTTAAGATGGCAATGTGCAGCTAATGGTACAGCAGGGCACGCTGACCTAACAGCTCCTACCAGTCAGTCTTCTTCTCACCACATCAAAGTAGCAACATTTGCATCACTTTTACCTTCCTCAAGAGTGGCACAAAAAATGCACTGAATCCTCAAGTAGTTTACCATTGTCTAGTAACAAAGAAAAAGTAATAATACATATGTAATGTGAACAGCAGAAACCTTTATACGTGTGTGTTGAATATCAAAATGAAGTAGAAAGTATAATTATAAAAGGCTCAAATGAAAAACTGAGGCTGTAGAAGTCCATTTTATCTTACGGTTTCCAATAAAAAACTTTACATCATGAGCACCCGATTATACGCTAACATATCACAAGATAGACTTACATATAAAGTTATATGCCTTCAAAGAAGTAAAATGTGGTCACATTCATTAATTAATGTAGAAATTTTCTGTTGAGTGTCTTCTTTCTTCTAGTCATTCTTTCAGAAAAAAACTTAGCCTCAATGAGTTGATGCTCCAATAAGGGAATTCAGAACATAAATTACATAGTTAAGTGTCAATTCATGATAAGGAAATGTAAGGTAGAAAAGCTGAGGAAATCATCACTGCTTGAGAAACACTGATCAATAAAGACCTCATGAAGACGGTGACAAAATATCAGCAAGAGAGTGGGCCATGTTCATTTCAACACCAGAGTCATATCAACCAAAGAATAGCAAGAAACTGTACTTGGAGTTGTACAAAGAGCTATGAGAAAACTTTAGAAATGTCTCATTATTTAAAGTTAACATATGCTCCAAATAGTAAGTAATCTCTCAGTTTTATAAAAAGAGATAAATGAAAGAGATAGAGATGATATAGACAAAGATGATACAGATATAGATACAAATACAGATATAGATAGACATAGGTATTTACTTAGATATAGATGTAGATATAGCTATAGCTATAGATAGATTCTCTATGTAATTTATTCTAGACCAAGCGAAGTATAACACAATCACATGCATGCCTCTACTCACATGCACAAGTCCTGTGTAAACCATGGAGAAATGTAAATGCATTTGTATTCTATCCAGTAGACAAACAAAAACTCTATACATATGAAATAATAAAAATCTAACTAAAACAAGGACAATAGAGAATTCACAAATGTGATTTCTGAGCTCATTACTATGACATTCTGTGACTCAAAGTACTATTAACTAATAGATACCTTTTCTATCTTTGTGATCCTTCACTCGAATCTTATGTTGATATCCTCGTGGAAATTCTATTAACAGCATACATTAAAGATAAATCACACAATTGTGCAGAATATTAAAATGTGCTGATTATCATGTACTTTAAAAATCCTTATAACACAATTGAACTATCAGTCAAGGAAAACAATTTTAGTCCAGAAGTAAGAAATAAATCCAACAGGTATAAGCTGACCCTAGAGACAGGCACAGGCCTTAATAACATCAGACAAAGCTTTCTCACCTAGACCCTATATTTTAAAAGCTATGAAAGAAAAACAAGAGAGGAGTAACAGCCTTGAGCAGTGTAAGACCCTACATGAAGCTGAGTGCTGAAGGATGAGACATCAATGAATGGACACCAAATTATCCACCGCATAAGCATTTGTCTGCCTTGACTATAGGTGTCAGAAGATAAAGAAGAAAAGTAGCAAAATGACTCTCCTCTGAACGTCTATAAATACAATTCTACAATCACATTCCATGTGCAAGTTGGGGAAGAATCCTACTTAAAAACTGGGAAGTGACCATAGATTGCTGTATGTCTTCTACATCCATTAGTAAAGAGAAACATTATTTCTTGGAGTTATGTCAAATCACAAAGAGTTTCCACTCTATACAATTCAAAAGAATGTAGGCTTACAATCAAAACTCACCAATTACACAGACACACACACACACCCACACACACACACACACACTGCCCACATACATATACACAAAGCCACTGGGAGAGATAGTAACCACAGTATCAGACCTGCAAAAGACCTGCAAAGACCATAATGGACTGGTTCTAAAAGATACCAAATAGAAAGTAAATATATTTATAAAAATAAAAGAAAAGGCTTAAAAATGACTATTGACATTGATCAGGAAATGTGAAAAAGAACCAACTTGATCATATAAGTGCAACATGCAAGAACAGAAATTAAAAGCAGCAAGCAAGTAAAGCAGTAGTTCAAAGGCCCGTAACAGATTTTCTGAATCAGAAAGTATTTTGAGTAAATTTCATAATATACAAAGTAATAATTTTAGTATTTATATTCAATTATTTAGTATTTATATTTAGTATTTATATCCATTATAGCACGCTGTGTTCTAAATTTGCCCATTCAGCTCTCTGCTGAACACTGTGGCTATTGGTTCTACAAAAGGTGACGAAAGAGAACCAAGACAATAGAAATTGAACTATTTTCTAAAACAGATCTGTTCTAAGGGCATCAGCTTGTTTAATATGAAAGATATTAAATTTACAGGATTCAAGAAGGCAAAATTGCATTGAACAGCATCAAGTTTATGTTTGAGGTAAACTTTTCTGATCTCCAATAGAGATATGTTTAGAAAATTCAGGCTAATTACTTGAGCTATTTACTATAAAACCTAACTTCCTAGACATCATTCTTATATGTGACAGAATATGTTCTATAACCACAACAAAAATGGTAGGCTTAATAAGAAACTAATGTTAA
This sequence comes from Uromys caudimaculatus, assembly GCA_028551405.1. NCBI lineage: Eukaryota > Metazoa > Chordata > Mammalia > Rodentia > Muridae > Uromys > Uromys caudimaculatus. Next base: position 1,871,990 of record CM052707.1, on the reverse strand, counting down.
TAATGAGATTCCTTGGGTGTTGAGGACACAGATGAGCCAGTAAAGAGTTTATCCAAGCATGAGGACCTGTCTTAGAGCCCCAGTGCCCATATAACAAGAGAATCATGGTGCCGTGTGTTTGTAATCTCAGCACTGAGGGTTTGGAGACAGGTGGGTACCTGGGCTTGCTGGCCCACCAGCATAGTCCACTCTGGCTCAAATAGGAAACCTGTCTCATAACACAAGGTGGACAAATACAGAACCTAAAGATGACCTCAGATACAAGCACAAACACACACACACACACACACACACACACACACACACACACAAACACACACTCTACTGGTGGCTATTAGATTGCTCGGGTTTTTTTATTATTTTAAAACACAATCATATGGGTAAGGTCTTCTATGCTCAGCACCATCAGATGCAAGAACATCTTGAAGATAATGGAATTCATAACCTGAGAGATGCAAAGTACATCAGTAAGTTGGTATACCAGACAGCAGAGCTTGGAGTAAAACTGGGGGATTAGGTCAGAGAAATATAAACATCAAGCCAGCTACAAAATCTTTGATCTACAATCTGTTCTACCAGCAAAATGTGCCATGACAATGGTGGCACCAAGCTTGTGGAAATAACCAACCAATGTCGGATTTGAACAGACTTAAAGTCTACACCATGAGGTAGACACCCTACCTGACACTGTTTAGGTAATCAAGAACCAAGAGATGAGATAGCCCAGAGACCTAGGGTAAAACCAAATACTACTGATTTTTTTTTAAATTGACAATAAAATGACTCCTAATGATATACTGCTCTGCTTAGACCAACATCTTATTCAGCCAGCATCGGAGAAACTTCCCCCACAACAGATGATGACAAATACAGCCAGTCATTTCTCAGAGAGACATTACTTTGGAACACAAAGCTCAAAATAAGATGTCTACATGGAACCTCTCCCCTCATAATTCAGGGAACCCCTTAGAAGAGGAGGCATAAAGAGTGTAGATCCAGAGAGGATGATGGACACCAAGAGAACAAAGCTCTCTAAATCAATTGAGCAAAGCTCAGATAAATTCACAGAGTGAAGCAGAGTGCACAAGACCACATAGGTGTGCACCACGTCCTCTGAGTATATATTGGAGGTTTCAACTTAGTACTTTTTGAAGGGGACTCCTGGAGGTGTGAACAAGTGGGCCCCTAATGTTTGTGCCTTCTTATGGAGTTGGTTTTACTTCTTCTTCTGTTGGTTTTACTTGTCCAACTTCAATGTGAAGGTTTTTGTTTTATCTTTTCTTTTGTTTTGTTTGGTTGTTGTCTCTTAGAAGCCTGTTCTTTTCTAATGAAAGAAATAGATTGCATATAGGTGGGAGAGGAGGTGGAAAGGAACTGAAAGAAATAGGGAAGAGAACTATAATCAGAATATATTGTATGAGAAAGAATCTACTTTTAAAGGGGGGAAAGGGAAAATTCCTTTTTAAAAAAATATACAAGACAGCTCTTGAAAACACACTGAAAAGTATCAGAAGTCCATTCATCTGTAAGGAGCGGTTAGAGTATTCGCCATTAGATGGCGCTGACTTCCCCTGTCACTCTGAGGAAACTTACGGATAGCGCGGGAAAACCCCGAAGCGCATTATGGGTGTACATGGCTAATCACCGCCCACTCCCGGGGCGCGCCAACCAATGGGGGACACGCTACCTCGGAGCTATATAACACCGCCATTTTGGGGCCCCGTGGTTCTCCTTCTTCCTTCTCTATCAACGGCTAAATAAAGCTGAACTGCAGACGGAGCCTACTGCGTGGCGCGTGTCTTCTTGCTGGCAAGAGGCGCGCGCGACATTCATCTATTTCATGATATCCCCACTTAAAAAGTTTAAATGTTGGACAAGTCCCCAGGTAAGAATTGGAAAAACCCATGAACTTTATGGGAAAGGTCATAGGTCTGGAGAAGTTAAGAGTTAGTCAGGTACTAAAGCCAAATTACCTAATGGATATGAATCATTGGTCCAAGAAGTTTGTTTAAAATGTGAATTCTTAATAGTATCAACTAAGAGACCCTACTTTAAAAAGAAAAAGTAAAAGATGGAAATTTCTCAGCAACCAAAACTGATTTATAAGAAGATTATAACTATGAGAGAAAAGAGAAAATAGATGGATCAAACACATACATTGGTTTCATTATGCAAAACTCAGAACAGTGAAAAAGTAATAATATAAGAAATAACAAGGAGAAGTTCCTAGAAATGGTTACAGATATCACTTCTAAGGATCAGAAGTCCCAGAAATCATAAGTTGGATAAATTGAAAGTTCACTGTAGGATTTTCCTAATACCAAACACCAAAGACAGGGGAAAAAATATTTTCTAAAGAATCTGAAGAGGAACAGAAACATCGTTCAAGGAATGAAAAGCTGAACTCTGTCCATTAAAACTCTAAGAAAGGGGCTGCGGAGAGGGTGCAGCGGAAGACGCGCCTGGTGCACAAGATTGAGGACCTGTGTAGAAACTGTGCACATCTCTCCACTTCACTGTAGGGAACTCAGGTAGGATATCATCCTACAGCTATCAAAAATTACTTTAAAGAAAAAAACAACACATAACAGAAAAATAATGAAAAAGGAATCTACCATAGCAGTAACTTTTTAAACTCAATTATTATAGCAGTGTCTAGTACACTGTGCAAAGAAATATACTTAAGGCTAGTGAAGGCTGAGGGGATGGCTCAGAGGGTAGTAATTGTACCATGGGCATGAGGACCTCAAAGTCTATGTGAAAAGTCAGGCATGGCCACGAGGAAGCCTACAGCCACGGTACTGTGGGACAGACACAGAAGGAGCACTGGATCTTACTGGTACCAACCTAGTTATAGGTTCATTGTGACTTCCTGTCTCAGGATGTAAAGCAGCAGATAACATACAGGACATGTGATGTCTGTGGCTTCATGCTGTCATACACAGGCATGCGCAGGGAGGCACATATGTTTACATACAGAGAGGGGGGGAATCTATTCCTATTAATAACAAGGTTGATCTTGGATTCAGCAAGTCACCTCCCACCACTACAGAGTGCTGGGATTATAGGAACACTGGTTACAAATTTTAATAAAATTTTCATACTGATATACATAAACTAAGAATTCACTAGGTAACATTTGATAGTGTATTAGGACCACAAAATAATAATACAAAGTAAACCAATTACAACTGTATGTACCAAAAGGAATAATTCTGAAGGAGAAAAAACAAAATAATTTTAAAGTAATTCTAGAAAGATATACACAATGTTTCAATATATAAAGTTTAAAATTGGACACAGTGAATAATACATTAAGCACAAAACATTTGCATTAAAGTAAAGGATAAAATAAGCAGAAAGACGTTTTTTGCATGAATCTAGGACAGCAAGTCATTCACTGTGGGAGAAAGAGCCCACAGAGTGTTTCCTAGATATCTCTAAATTCAGTCAAGTTGATACTAAAGATTGATCATCACGGTGCCCAAATGCACACTGCGGTTATTATTGCTGATAATATTAAACTAGTTGTACCATAGAAATACACTTTTATGTCTGAGATACCTCACATTAAAGCATTTTAAAACCAATGTGCAGAGGGAGTCTAACATTAAAACAGTCCTTAAGAGGCACCTGTGATCCTGGGAACTTTGTAGTCAGTATCCAACCCCACATGGCAAGCACTGCTGCTCACTGCACCCAAATCCACCTCAAGTCACTCTGTAGCTCTTTGGTATACTGCCAGACAGTCTGACTTTGCAGCAAGGGTATCACTCATAACCCCTCAGGACCAAGAATGTAATGATTTCAAATATTTCTTCCTTTTTCCTTAGGTCTGGATCAGGAATAGTATTCAGAATTGAACAAGTGCTCCTGATAACAATCCTACCCTTCTCCATCAAAACCTACATTATGAAAACGCGTGGAACTTCAAACGTTCTACACAAGACTTTCCTAAAATAATAAGCTTGAAGTATTTGCAGAGCATTAGAAACAATACAGATCTGAACTGAGAGTGGAATCTACTGCAGACACCTTGCAGGAGCTGGGGAGGGGGAGGGAGGAAGAAGAGACCGGAATCATTAATACATGCAAGAATATTCTGTTTAAAATACATTTTGGGTTCTCAAGCCCACAGAAGCCAGTCTCTATTTAGATGTATTCCATAGAAAAGGAAATGTATATTACAATATTTTAAAAATCCTTTGACTAAGCAATAAAATATTTATCTTTCAGTATTTATTTATTTATACTCCAGATTTTATCCCCCCCCCACGGTCCAGCCTCTGACTGTTCCACACCCCATACCTCCTCCCCACCCCCTGTCTCCAAGAGGATGTCCCCAACCCTCAACCCCAACCCCAGCTGACTTCTAAACTCCCTGGGGCCTCCAGTCTCTTGAGGGTTAGGTACATAATCTCTGAACATGCAACCAGCAGTCTTCTGCTGTTTATGTGTTGAGGACCTCATATCAGCTGGTGTATGCTGCCTGTTTGATGGTCCAGTGTTTGAGAGATCTTGGGGGTCCAGATTAATTGAGACTGCTGGTCCTCCTACAGGGTCGCCCTCTTCCTCAGCTTCTTTCAGCATTTCCCTAGTTTAACCACAGGGGCCAGCAGCTTCTGTCCATTGGTTTGGTGCAAATATTCGCATCTGACTCTTTCAGCTGCTTGTTGGGTCTTTCAGAGGACAGTCATGCTAGGTCCCTTTTTGTGAGCACTCCATAGCCTCAGCAATAGTGTCAGGCCTTGGGGCCTCCCCTTGAGCTGGATCCCACTTCAGGCCTATTGCTGGACCTCCTTTTCCTCAGGTTCCTCTCCATGTCCATCCTTGTAGTTCTATCAGACAGGAACAATTATGGATCAGAGTTTTGACTGTGGGATGACAACCTTATCCTTCATTGACGCCATGTCATCCTGCTGGAGGTAGGCTCTATAAGTTCCTTCACCCTACTGTCAGGCATTACTTTTAAAGTCCCTCCCTTTGAGTCTCTCACCTCCCAGGTCTCTGGTGCATTCTGGAGGTTCCCCCAAATCTCCCAAGATTGCCTGTTTCTATTCTTTCTGATGGCCCTCAGGGCTTCAGTCCTTTTCCCTCACCCAATACCAGATCATGCTCCCCTCTCCCTTCCCACCCCCATCCACTTTCCCTCCCAGATCCCTCCCTCCCTCCCCACTTGTGATTGCTTTCTTCTCCCTCCCAAGTGGACTGAGGCATCCTCACTTGGGCCCTTTAGCTTGTTGAATTTTTTGAGTTCTATGGACTATAACTTGGGTACTCTGTGCTTTTTTTAATTATACATGCCCTTTTGGTTCTGAGTTACCTAACTCAGGATGATATTTTCTAGTTCCATTCATTTGCCTGGAAAACTCAGGATATCCTTGTTCTTCCATTGTGTAAATGAACCACATTTTCTGCATTCATTCTTCTGTCATGGAATATCTGGGTTGTTTCCAGTTTCTGGCTATCACAAATAAGGCACTATGAACATAGTGGAACACTATGTTTGGCATGGTGGGGCACCTTTTGGGTATCTTCCCAAGACGTGTATTGCTGGGTCTTCAGGTAGATCTGTTTCCAATTTTCTGAGGAACCTCCAGATTGATTTCCAGAGTGGTTGTACCAGTTTGCAATCCCACCATCAACGGAGGAGTATTTCTCTTTCTCCATATCCTTGCCAACATGTGTTGTCACCTGAGGTTTTGATTTTAGCCATTCTGATTGGTATAAGGTGGAATCTCAGGGTCATTTTTATTTGCATTTGTCTGATCACTAAGGACTTTGAACATTTCTTTAGGTGCTTCTCAGCCATTCGAGATTCCTCTGTTGTGAATTCTCGGTTTAGTTCTATACTCCATTTTTTGATTGGTGTGTTTGGTTTTTTGGTGGTTAGCTTCTTGAGTTTTTTTTATATATTTTGGATATTAGCTCTCTATCGAATGTGGGGTTTGTGAAGATTTTTTCCCAATCTGTAGGTTGTCGATTTGTCTTATTGACTATGTTCCTTTGCCGTAGAGAAGCTTTCTAGTTTCTTGAAGTCCCATTTATCAATTCTTGATCTTAGAGCCTGAGCCATTGGAGTTCTGTTTAGGAAATTCCCCCTGTGCCAATGAGTTCACGTCTCTTTCCCACCTTTCTTCTATTAGAGTCAGTGTATCTGGTTTTATGTTGAGGTCCTTGATCCACTTGGACTTGAGTTTTGTGCAAGGTGACAAATATGGGTCTATTTTCGTTTTTCTACATACAGTCAGTTAGACCAGCACCATTTATTGAAGATTCTTTCTTTTTCCTTTGTATATTTTTTTCATCTTTGTCAAAGATCAAGTGTCCATAAGTGTGTGGTTTTATTTCTGGGTCTTCAATTCTATTCCATTGAACAACGTGTCTGTCTATGTACCAATACCATGCAGTTTTTATCACTATTGCTCTGTAGTAAAGCTTGAGGTCAGAGAAGGTGATTCCCCTAGCCATTCTTTTACTGTTAAGAATTATTTTCACTATTCTGGGTTTTTTGCCTTTCCAGATGAATTTTAAAAGTGCTCTTTCCATGTCTTTGAAGAATTGTGTTGAGATTTTGATGGGGATTGCATTGAATGTGTAGATTGCCTTTGGTAGGATGGCCATTTTTACTATATTAATTCTACCAATCCATGAGTGTGGGAGATCTCTCCATTTTCTGAGATCTTCTTCAATTTCTTTCTTGAGAGACTTGAGGTTATTGTCATACAGGTCTTTCATTTGTTTAGTTAGAGTAATCCACTATATAAACAAACTCAAAGAAAAAGAATTACATGATCATCTCCTTAGATGCAGAAAAAGCATTTGACAAAATATAATACCCCTTCATGTAAAAAGTAGAGATTGGAGAGATCAGGAATTCAAGGCCCATACCTAAGCATAATAAAAGCAATTTACTGCAAATCAACAGCCAATATCAAACTAAATGGAGACATACTTGAAGCACTAAATCGGGAACAAGACAAGGATGCCCACTCTCCCCATATCTATTCAATATACTACTTGAAATGCTAGCTAGAACAATAATACAACAAAAAGACATCAAGGGTATACAAATTGGCAAAGAAGAAATAAAGGTATCACTATTTGCGGATGATATGATAGTACATAAGGGACACCAAAAATTCTACCAGAGAACTCCTGCAGCTGATAAACAACTTCAGCAAAGTGGCCAGATATAAAATTAACTCAAATAAATCAGTAGCCTTCCTTTATACAAATGATGAACAGGCTGAGAAAGAAATTAGGGAAACAACTAATATATCTTGGGGTAACTTTATCCTTCAGTATTTTAACATGACTAAGAATCACTGAGCTGCAAAGCCTGTGTTTCAAGCATTAAACAATTAGTGTGCTATTTTTGTGCACACATTTTTGTCCTAATTTCTAAGTATAGTTGAGAAATTCTGCTTAATTATCTGTGTGCTTCTATCTTTCATCCTGGTTGTAAAATTGATAATGAAAAATAAGCTGATGAGCCACATGGGAGCCTGAGCTGAAACCAACAGCAAGGTGTTCAGCTGGCTCCACGAGTTAAATAGCAATGTCAACCCATAGAGAACTGGCCTTGTCAGGGTCTGAGGACAAACCTGCCCTCCTCGCGGAACCCTGTGGAGACCACCGCATCAGAGTTCAGCCAGCAGGAGCTGAGATCTTGCATTTCTTAGAAGTTTCCCACCCCTACAGGATGCACTACACTGATTCTAGCTAAAATAGCCAGGGGAAATGTGCTCTGTCACACAAATATTCTGGATTACTTATCAACTACCAATTAATGTGTCTTTATACCAAATTTATGATTTCTCACTGAACACAATTTTTTTCAATTTCTGACTTAAGTCAAGATCTTTCATTGACAGTTTTAGGGGTGGAACCATGTGCCTCACACAGGCTAAATAAAGATCTTAAGAACTAATATTATAACTAAATTATAATAGACTGGATTCTGCCATTCTGGCACTCTCTAAGAAGCCATCTTAGAAGAGAACAGTGGTACAGGAATCTGTGCCAGAGCATATGCAGCCTTCCACTGCAGTAATTCCAAAGATGAGCACAGCAGGGCAATGTTCAAAAGCTGTGTCAGCCCAAGAATGTGCTCCCACTTGATCTTCAAGCCCCCCTCCACTCCATCAACTTTCAAGAAGTTGGGCTGTTTCCCTGTCGTTGAGTCAGAAGAGAAGTATGAATTAATTACTTGGCATTTACTTTAAGTGGAAAATGGAGTCTATCAGCAAATATTTAGGAAAACTAAAGACTAGAGAGATAGTCACTCATGGCCAATTGTACTGGTGCAAACTGGTAGGCAAAATCTGAAGAGGATAAGGCAAAAGTTTTACAAGTTCCAGGCTAGCCTGGGCCATCCCACTACACTGAGACCATAGTTGAGTTGGTAGAGTACTTGGCTCACATGCAGGAAGCTCTGGTTCACTCTCTTGCCCCACATAAAGTCATATCTGGTGGCTTATTATGTAACCCCAGCACTAAGGGTGTTGGATGTGGGAATATTAGAAACTTGAGATCATCCTGTGTAGCATAAGAAATCGTTTTTGTATTTTAATGTTTTATTCAAAATTTGTTTTAAATTTCTGTAAAAGATTCTTCAATCCATTATTTTAACATCATAGATTCAACTTGAAGTAGCTGAAAAACCAACAAAATAAATAATGGTACTGATTACAACTAAGCAATACATCTTTGTTTTAACTTTTTATTTCTTCTTTCTGAGTTTCACATCATGCACCCCAACCCTGCTCATCTCTCCATCCAGTCATATTTGCCTTTTACTCTTGCAGCTTCCCACCTCCAAATAACACACACACACATACACACACACACACATACACACACACACACATACACACACACACACATACACACACACACACACACATACACACACACACACATACACACACACACACATACACACACACACACACACACACACACACACACACACACACACACACACACATAGAAAAACATTTCATGGATGCTGTAGTGTGCCACAGTATGTCCTACAGTATATTCCTCTGTCCACATCTTTATCTGCCATCCCATCTCTCTTCACAATGCTCAACCTTGCTCACTTCTCTTTCTCTCCCATCTGTCTGCTGCATATTCACATATTGTGGTGGCTCCTGCTGTAGGTTGGCCACATGGCTCATGGGTCCCTGGGTGACATCCTTTGTCCTCCTCGGTGACATGACGGCAAGTAGTCATACAGCCTATAGCAATGCCTATAGTCTGCCTAGCTGTGGGCCAGAGGGCAGATCTGTGGGTGGCATGGCAGTCCATAGGTCTCTGTCTGTCTGGTGGTAGGCAGGGCACTGTGTGTCTATAGCCCACCTGTGCCATGGGACTGAAAATGGGTGTGTGGGCAACCTTTCCCTACTCACACTGCAGAGCATGGTGAAACACAGGTCTCTGTCTTCCTCTTCCCCTGCTGCACTGCCTGGATTTGATTGATTTGATTTTTATGTGTCCTAACATAAAATAGCTTTGGCAACCAAGCTTGGGATCAAGCTAGGGTGAGCAAAGAACTGCCATCTGCTCTGCATCTAACTAATATAAAAAACCACCGCCTACAACAAAGTGTCTCTTTGCCAGGAGGTGTAGCATAGGACATTTATGGCCTAGAAGCGTCTAGCCTCTGTTCAATCCAATTTTCTGTAAGCCCAGACCTTGAAGACTTCAGCTTCCAGCCTCTGTCTTCTATCCTAGGCCAAGAATGCTTTCAGCCTCTGAGACTTACTGCTGAATAAACTCACCCTTTCTAGTTCTTTCTGAACTCTGGCTGGCTAGTTCAGCTCAGGTATTCTGGCTGAAACTCCTCTCCAAGCTGACTGATTCGATCTGACTTCTCTCAGCTTCTCACTGAATTGCTCTGCTTGGCCTCTAACTCACTCTGGCAGTCTGTTCTAATCTTCCAGCTCCTTCTTATTCTCTTGGCTTCAACTGTCTCAACTCTACTACACTGCACTCACTGCACTGACTCTCTCTCCCTGTGCTGCTCTTAAATAGCTTCTCTTTCTGATGCTGTTCTCATGAGAGTTGGGCATATCATATCTCTGACTTTGCCTGTCCCTCAATTAGACATCATTGTTTGGAATTAAAGGTATGTACTAAATGTGTGTCTATATTCTAGCCAAAGGGATTAACGGTATATGTCCTGTCTGAATTCCAGACAGGTCACACAGACCTAGAACATCTTTGGATGTGCTCCCTCTCCAAAGCAGCTATGTTGCTGGATTAAAATTTCTCTAAGACCCTCACCCACACTACTTCTTTTTTGATCAGCTGAGCAAAGAAAAATAAAATGCAAGGACAACAAACACCTGCAGTGCTTAGTAGTGTGCAAAAGCTTCTTATTTAAAACCCTGTGAGATGAACAGATTAAGTCCCACTGTTATGACAATTTTTATAAACAGATAAAGAGACTGAGACACATAGAGAGAAACAGATGATAGAAGACAGAAGATAGATAGATGATACTTATACACATACATACATATGTACATATATAGAGATATATACATGATAAATTATAAATAGACATACATGATAGATACATAGAGAGATACATAGATAGATAATAGATAGATAGATAGATAGATAGATAGACAGATAGACAGACAGATAGATGATAGATAGATGCATACATACATGCATACATACACACATATAAATGATAGATCTATGTATGTATATTCACATATGATATAGATGTATGAATGCTCACAGATGATATGGATGAAGATAATATATTATAGATAGACTGGTACATGAAAGATAATTTGTTTTTTAATTAGCATACAAACTAACAGCTTTCATTGTGTCATTTGACTCATGCATGCTTTGCTCTTGTTGGTCTTCCTGCACACTCCTCTCCCCCATCTCGCTAGTCCTTCCCTGCTGTTTCCTCTCTTACTCCCTGATAGGTCCCCTTTTGCTTTAATGTTACCTGTATTCTGTTACCTCTATTGATTTCTCTCCCTCACTTACATCTTTTTTTCCCCTCTTGTGGTCCCTTTTCTAGTTTCATGACTCATATAAATGAACACAGTGCTATCTCAATCTTGAGATGAATTGAAACAAGCTCCTAAGTTATTGTGCAGTTTACTAAAGAGTACAAGACAGCAGGAGATGACACAGGACTCAGTTTGTGCCAGCACATCGATTCTTCCTGAGTCTGGACTCTCTTCCTTCTGTGATTACCCAGCATGGAGGGACAATAGGTGTCATCAGTGGTTTTAGAGACACCAATAACTTGCTTTTTCAAAATATTTCCCTAAAGACCATCCCCAGGAACAGAACACCCTGCTTGGTAGCCATTCCTCTAGTGCAAGCAGTGTCTACAGGACTCGTTGGTAAAATGATACCACCAAGAGCCCATTTCAACATAGGCTCCCTGGGATGAGATCTTCACAGCTGTTTGAGTCAGTGTGAAATCTCAGAAAAGAGCCGGTTGTTGTGGAAAATATTTAAAAAGATGGAATATAGATGGCACATGTTCCCTCATTATGCCCTGGTTCTCTCATCCCTGGCAGGCTGGCCAGCCATGCATTGGTGGGCAATGGTCAACCTGCTTTCATCTCATGGAGCTCAGAGCTCCACAATCTCTCCACCCAGCTCACTAGGTTCCCACTGGCAGGTCACTACCAAGCCAGCACCATGCTTCAATACCCTCATGGCCTCTGTGCTGCACATCAGGCAAACCCACACTTTGCTGCTGTATCTTTCTCTTTGAACCCAGAGAAGCTGCCACGTGAAGGAAAACACAACATAAACTTAGTTCAGAGACAATGATAACTCAATCTCTGGGTACATCAACTGAAACCTAATCTTGTAAACTTTATCAAAGTCTGATTCCTCTCGTGGCGCATCTTGTGCATCTGCCATGATACCAGGAGCCACTACAAGCTACATCTTACTTACTACATGCTGTCCCCATTCCAAAAGACTCTCCCTCTCTTCCTACTCTCTTCCTCTCTCCATCCTAGAAGTCTCCTATGCACCCAGTAATTGGCTCTTTTATTCATTAGGGGATTTGTTCACAAGAAGTCACAGGTGTAACTCACTCCTTGTCTGAAGCCCCTCCCAGGAGGGCAGAATTAGCAGAATTACAATCAGCCCCAGGGCTATCCACAACAGCCAGCTGTGGGTTTTGGGGCTAAATTAATACGTATCAAAACTTGTGTGGTTTTTTTTTTGCAGTGCTGGAGATTGGCCACAGGGCCTTGAGCATTCTAAGAACATGTTCTACTTCTTAACTATATCCAACTACTATTTATCTATATCCATAGATTGCAATTGTTTTCTTCACTGAAAACTTGTTTAACCCTATGTAAACCTCTTGGTTCTCTAGAGGAGCAGAATTTATGGAGCGAACATATGTGCATGCGTGCGTGTGTGCATGTCTGCATGTGTGAATTTGTGTGTGTGTGCGTGTGTGTGTGCGTGTGTGTGCGTGCGTGCATGCGTGTGTGTGTGTGTGTGTGTGGTAATTTATTAGAATGAATTGTAGTCCAAGTAATCTATCAATGGCTGGCTCTTAATGGTAAGTTGAAGAATCAAAAGGTTCCTCAGTCCACAGGGCTGGATATCTTGGCTGGTCTTCATTAGGTGCTAGAATCCCAAGGAAGTAGATTCTAATGCCAGTGTAAGGAATGGACTTGCTTTCCTTTCTCCATCTCTTTATATAGGCTTCCAGCATAGGTGTGACCCAGATTAAAGGTATGTCTTTGTGCCTCAAAGTTCTGTACTAGAAGTGGATCCACCTATTCATCCCATCAAACAGAGCAAAGACCATCAACTCATTTTTTTTTTTTTTTTTTGTGGTCAAATTAAGCAACCTTTGTTTTCTGTTAGACCAGGCTATTTCCCTAAAGTAGGGTTTGAGAAAATATCACTGAAGATAGAAGAAAGCGGGGCTTATATATCCCAAAACTGCAAGGATAAGGGGTTTTGGTTACATGGAAACTTGGTGGAACATCTCAAAATTATTTAGAAGACTATCTTATCAGGGTAGAGGTCAAGGTATAGAATGTGGAACATGTCAAGTTCCAGAAAGTGGGTCAAGGCATGGTCAAATTGAGGATTTATAGAAAACAGGAATGAACCATTTTGACAAATGTAACAAATGGCTTCTAATCTTAAAAAGAAGTCAGGTTGATCCATCGCACCTAATTTAAACCAAGCAAAATGAAAAATAAAAATCTCACAGGTGTTCCTTCCATTGGTGGATTGTAGTTCATCCCAGATATAGTCAAGTTGACAACCAAGAATAGCCATCACACCCAATAACATAAACACTTTGATTTTTTTAAAAATAAATAATACATTCAAAACAATTTCTTGTAGATCTCCAGGGTTAAAACAAGATTTCAGGAAAATCATTAATCTCAATATAGCTGAGATTTTCTGAAAATAAAAATTAGAATTCAGTATCATAAAAAAATGGGTTGGTAAGTTCAATAGGAAAATAGGAAAAATTATTTCACTAAGATTAACAAATTTATCAGGGTCCCTAACCCGGTGAAATATATAAGTAAAGAACATCCCAACAGTGTGTTAAATCCTCACTGAATATTCAGTGAGCAGCAGAGAATCAACAGGATTGCTGTCCCTGAGACAAAGATGAACATTAAGCAAGAGGCAGGCATGAATCAAACCAATGAATGCATGCATTGGGTTCTGCAATACCAACAGGGCTTTTAAAAGTGTCAAAAGAAAAGTATACTTTAATAAAACTGCATAAAAACTGTGCTGAAACATTAATGTAGTACACCATGTGCAAATAAACCCCACATGAATACAAAATTGAGATTAACTTCATGCATCAGTAGACTTCGGGTGGGAAATCACTATGACAATTTTTATTCTCCTTTCAAATACAAATAGAGGTCTTTTGGGATACTCGATACATAATGGAGGTTGAAATTTTTAACTCTAGCAATTTGCAGAGAATATGCTATATATTTATGTGGTTATTTATACTTTTCCTCATGAGCCCCTGTCTTCTGGTTAGAGTGAGCACATTTAAATGAATCCATAACCTGGGTTAACATAGTCTGATTTGATAATTTAATAACTCCTTCTGCCTGGTATCCAAAGAGCCAAGCTTCTCATCTCTAAAAGATAACTTAGCATCTGGGTGAGGAAAGAAGACTGTGAGGTGAGGAGACCTGGGGAATGTGAGCCTGCTACTGCGTTCTTCTGGTCTCCTGTTCATGTGGCTATTGCTTGTCTTGCCATGGTGCCTAGAAACTGGGGTCTCTCTCCTCTATCCTCTCCTCCTTCTCATCCCTCTTTCCCTCTATTTCTTTTTTTCCACCTTTCTCCCTGCCCAAAATTAGTCACACTCTATCCAACCTGGCTCTCCATGACTATAAAGCTCTGAGGTTCCCTTCTGCACTCTGCCATTGAGAGTAGATACTACACCAGACTGGGGGCTACAAGGGGACACAATAATACATTCAAAATATAATTTCTTATAGATTTCCAATGTTAAAACAAAATTTCATGGAAAACCCAGAGGAAAGCCAATCCTCTAGGCCTTTGACAACACTGAACCACGAGTCGAATGGAGCTAGAAAAGTTGATCAGGTTTTCTGCAGAACCTCAAAAGGGAATAAAGTGCTAGAGCCTCAATTATTTATCTTTTTCATAGCTAAGATTGTGAATCTACCATTCTCAGTCAAGAAAGAGGAGTGGACACATATACCCACTCAATGCCAACCTCTCTGTCATCACCCCAGGCTTGGGAAAGGCATGGGCTTTGCTGCCATGTCGTGTATTTTTTTCTCATGAATGGAAGGGCTACCTCTCAGCTGTAGGATCCTCCAGATATAGTAACTGATGTGTTAGACGTGGAAAATGAAGAGGCCAGAAAACCATCTCTCAATCATAGTCTGGCTTTTATATTACTTTTATTTTTCTTTAATCCTCTTGTTCATGTCAGAAGTGATATAATATGCCATTCTCTTTCTATTCATCATTCTTTGTAATAAATTTTCCTCCTATCTCAAGCAGAAGACTGTCTCCAGTTAACTAGAGCAGAGTTCCTAAGACACTAGAAGATAAAAACAGGTTAGGAATTTAAGACTCACACTCCTTATCACTGCTCATCCATCCCCAAGGTAAATGTCAATGTAGACAGCTGTGCAAAGCTAGACATTGCCTAGGCACTTTCTGTTATACAGGATTTCTTAAAGTCAAAGGGTGCTGCTGTTGATTCTCAGTATATGAAATACAATGTACATAATTATATAATCTCTTCTCTGGCATTACCACAAGGAAAATAAGTCTCCAACTGTATGGCAAATATAATAATTGTATGTTAAAAAAAACTTGTTTGCACAATGGATTAAATGGAAAAGTTTATTTAAAAATATATTTGGGGTAGGAAGAGATTTTTCAAGGCACAATGTAGCTGTCTTTGAAAATTAAAAGCTTTAGAAGCAGAAATGAAATTTGTTCCTTCTGGTTCCATGGAACAGAATGTAGGCTAGGTAAAGAGTTAATGGAATGATGTGTTTTTAAGTACCAAGCTGTCTACACTGAATGAATGCCCTGATGCCTTCGGAGTCAATGTTTGCATTATAAGTAATGTTATTCAAACTGGCTAGGAGACCACACTGCAGCAATGGTCATCTGAGCACTCGAAGCCTGGGCTTTGTGCTTCTAGACTATTAAAAGCTGAAAGCTACCAAACCAAAGAAACACAAATAATATGGATAGTAAAAAACAGCCAAGGCCATTCTTGAATGACAATAACAGAGCCAATGAATAGGGGGAAAGGGGAAATTATCTATTATGACAGAAATAGAGATTAAATTACAGTTTATAACAAACTGGTGTAAGTAAGCCCTAAAAAAGAAGACCCATCATATTTCAGCCAAAAATGCTAAAATGAAAAGACCGAAAATCAATGCTTGCCTAGTTTGTCAAAACAGAAAAGTATTATTAATATGAATTCTGCAATTATGGAAGGAAAAGCTACAAGGCATAAAGCTATCACAGTGCTTATGTGTTCCGGTGCTCTCATTTTTGAATACCTGCTTCATTGTGTTAAAGCTCAAGCAATTTCAGATACGTTGATATAGTTCCCTCCTTCCAGAAGTGCTAACAACGCTGAGACAGGCAAGTTACTGGTACCTGTTATTAGGTAGCTCATGACTAAGGATGGATAGATGTTGAAAAGAAGTATGAGCAGAGATGGCAAAGTAAATGAAGTGGAAGCAGGCTACAACACTGGATATCCTTGCCTTAATGTCACTATCTACAAGTCAATGTGTTCAAGGAGAAACCATGGAAAGGTCTGGTGCCTAACAGCAAGAAACAGATCACGAGAAACTGGAAAGTCAATGAGGTTAAGCAGGGTGAAGCAAGTGAGCAGCTGGGAGACAAGAAAAAAGGTTGTGGACACTGAGCAAACACAAGGTGCTAGTCATTGTGATAAGCACCTATCTTGCTGGTTAGTCATGCCAGCTTCACCCACACTAGATTCATTTCTAAACAGAGAACCTCAGTTAAGAAAATCCTTCCATCAAACCAGCCAATAGGCAAGCAATTCTGTGAGGCATTTTCTTTATTAGTGATTGATGTAGAAGGGTTCATGGTGACTCTAGCCAGATGGCCCGGAGTCATTTAAAAAAAAACAAAAGCCAAGTCAGTAGAGTTTCTCCAGTCTCTGCTTCAGTCCATGTCTCCAAGTTTGGCCTTTGAATTCCTGTCTTGACTTTCACTCATGACTGTAAACTATAATCCATATAAACACTTGCCTACTCAAGTAGCCTTTGGTCATAGTATTTTGTCACAACAATAAAACACTAAATAGACACTTTTATACCAGTAACACACCAATTCCTTACTTATTCCTAATAGAAAATATTAATATCTAGTTAATGAGAACTTCAAAAGCCCAAAAAGATGATTTCAGGTCACAGGGCTAACTGGTGCTAGGATTTTCAACATCACAGTTCAGAGTTTTTCCATTCCATCACACTAGTAAAAGCATGCGCAGATAGAGAAGAGACATGTGACAGCAGAGGTGGGAGGCAGATAGAAAGAGTGCATCAATCTCGAACTGATGAGCAACGACAAGGTTAGAGGGCACTTAAGGATGATAAGGGCGATCTAGTATCACAGCCAGATCACCTACTTACACTAAGACAGAAACCCAAGAGCCAGGGCTATAACAAACACAGTGGAAGGCGGCAGTTCAAGAGAAAGCAGTAGTTTCCTTTATGAAAGAATCTTGAGGAAGCCATCCTTAACATGGCAATGCTAACACTGTGGGCTTACATTTACCTAAGAGTTTTCCATCTTTCAAACTGACTGGAAGAGGGAGCCTTTGCCTCCTCCCATCATTCATTTTTCCTTCATCTGCACTAGAGTTCTTGCTCATGAGCTCTTGGATATCATGCTGCATAAAGACATGTGACAGTTAATCAAAATTGTCTAGAAGCAGCTTGGAGAAAAACCTCTGGGCTTATCTAAGGACATTTACAGAGAGTTTAAACTAAGACAGAAAGAACCACACAGACTATGGGTGGTACCATTTCATGGACTAGTATCCTAGATGTTAGAAGAAGAAAAAGGAAGAAAAACATTGGGTTGAACACCAACATTCATCTCTGTTTCCTGATTGTGAATGCAATGTGACCAGCTGTCTTAGGCTTCTGCCTCCTCCTCCTCCTCCTCCTCCTCCTCCTCCTCCTCCTCCTCCTCCTCCTCCTCCTCCTCCATGCTGTATTTTACTTTCAATGTGTGATCTGAAAAAAACCCTCCCTTTCTTAAATTGCTTTTGCTAAGCAGTTTTCATTGCAACCCTCCCCCAAAAGTACAAGAAACAGGAGCTATAGTGAAAATATTTTGGATATTTTCAGAAGCAGCCACTCTGTTTATGATCCTAAATAATGCACGGTTCATTTTCACAAACAATCCACAAGCTTCCTCACAGTGAGAGACCCCCACGCCATTAGTCTTATCTAAAAAAAGCTGAAGAAGAATATAAGACAGAGTAGAACAGGATAAGATGGCCACTTGCCCTATCTCCACAAGAGGTAAGACCAACAGGAGCGGGGTGGGAGCCTGGAAGACGAGCTCACTCTACTACAGTGGATCAAAAGTCCATGTTAAGCCATTTGCAGGAACTCAAGGAGCCAATGTATAAGCCTCCAGGTCCAAAAGCCAGTGAACCTAGAGTTCCAAGGTCCAAGAACAGAGAATAGGGCATTCCAACCCCAGGAGAGAGAGAGAGAGAGAGAGGGAGAGGGAGAGAGAGAGAGAGAGAGAGAGAGAGAGAGAGAGAGCACTTAGGTGAGCTGAGCTCTCCTTCTCTTTGCCTTAATTATTCTCTCTGCCCGCTCACTGCCTAGCCCCTCTGATCAGGTCTGCCCATTCGGCTTCCTACCAAGTCCACCAACTCCCACACTAGTCTCCTCTAGAACACACACACACACACACACACACACACACACACACACACACACCCCACCTTGGTGAACCTAATCAAAAAGCAAAAGCACCTGGGTTTCCTTTCCAAGAGAAGACAGATGCACTCAGTGTTTACTGAAGGACTGGGAATACACAGTGCTTTGCCAGCTGTGAGTCTTGCTTAATCCAGTCAGGGTGACACAGAATCAATCACCGCAACCTCTCACAGGCTGTAGCACTGCATGGTAAGATTTAGAAATTTTTGTCAGCAGAAAGTCTTTTCTGCATTTAGACAAAAGACCTAGTTTGTTTTCCAAGCGAAAGAATGGGAAGCTGTCTTCAAAGGAAACAAGTAAAAAGATATGCTATGTAAGATTCTCTCAAAGAATATGATAATTAGCACAAATATGCTATAATTATAGTGTCAGGAACAGGTCTATTCAAAGCAGTCATTCTCATATGTGATTATGCATGGCAGCTAAGTACAGCAAGATTGTCAGTATGCAAATGTAATTCCTACTAGGCCATACAATTTATCAAATGGAATTAAACTACTGAAAGGAAACACAGTTCCCCCAAAACACAGCAAACAGCACTTTCCCCACACTCCTGACACAGTATTCATTCTTAATAATGCACTGTCCCTAATAATTCACATGATTATTTTTAAAGGTGATAAGTATTTTTGATACTCTTGATAAGTATTTTTGCCTTGTTATCATGTGGATAAAACTCATTTAAAGAGCCTTCCGGTTTATGCCTATAGTCTGTGCCACGTGGCTCCATACCCAAATAGCACAGGGAAAGAGCTACCCTCCCAGGAGTGTGGACAAGCCTGTGATCAGGGGTAAGGCCAGGACCTGTGCTCAGAGGGACCTGCCCGGAACTTCCAGGACACAGGGACCTACAAGCAGCCTGGGACAACAGACTTCTGGTCTCCTTCTGCAGCCAGGGACCCCAGTCTGTGCCACAGAGCTCCATAACCAAATAGTGCAGGGAGAAGGCTAGCATCCAGGGAGTGTGGACAAGCTGGTGAGTGGAGGTAAGACAGGTACAACTGCTCAGCGGGACCCGCCCAGAATCTGCAGAACACTGGGACAGAGGAACAGCCTGAAATAGGAGCCTCTGGTTTACGCCTGAGGTCTGTGCCACATGGCTCCATACCCAAATAGCGCAGGGAAAGAGCTACCCTCCCAGGAGTGTGGACTTATGATCAGGGGTAAGGTAAGCACCCATACTCAGAGAGACCCGTACAGAACCCTCAGGACACAGGGACTGAGGAGTGGCCTTCTGGTTTCCTTTTGAGGCCGGGGAGCTGATCCCATGACACAGGACTCCATACTCAGTGCCAGGAGAGAACTGGTCTCCCAGGAATGCCAACACACCTTTGAGCACAGGAAGACCACCACTTCTGTCAAATACCTGGTGCAAGAGGGATCCTTGCAGAGCCATCAGGACACAGGAACCAAAGAACAGCCAGGAACAAGATCCTTCTGGTTTCTGTCTGCACGCCGGAGCTGACCCTGTACCAAAGCTCTCCAAACCCAAATTCCTCTCAGAGAGAGCTGGTCTCCAAGGAATACTGATACAGAGGCTTGCAGGAGGGACAAGCCACAGTAAGAGAGAGCAGGACCAGCTAATACCAGAGATAACCAGATGGCGAAAGGCAAGGGCAAGAATACAAGGAACAGAAACCAAGGAAACTTGGCATCATCAGAACCCAGTTTTCCCACCATAGCGAGCCCTGGATACCCCAACACACCAGAAAAGGAAGACTCAGATTTAAAATCACTTCTCATGATGACGGAAGACTTTAAGAAGAAAATAATAACTCCCTTACAGAAATACAAGAGAACACAGGTGAACAGCTAGAAGCCCTTATAGAAGAAATACAAGAAAACATAATCAAACAGGCAAAGGAAAAGAACAATACCATCCTGGATCTAAAAATGGAAATAGAAACAATAAAGAAATCACAAAGGGAGACAACCCTGGATATAGAAACCCTAGGAAAGAGATCAGGAGTCATAGATGCAAGCATCACCAACAGAATACAAGAGATAGAAGAGAGAATCTCAGTTGCAGAAGATGCCACAGAAAACATTGACACAACAGTCAAAAAATGCAAAATGCAAAAAGCTCCTAACCCAAAACATCCATGAAATCCAGGACACAATGAGAAGACCAAAACTAAGGATATTAGGTATTGAACAGAGTGAAGATTCCCAACGTAAAGGGCCAGTAAATATCTTCAACAAAATCATAGA
This sequence comes from Uromys caudimaculatus, assembly GCA_028551405.1. Lineage (NCBI taxonomy): Eukaryota > Metazoa > Chordata > Mammalia > Rodentia > Muridae > Uromys > Uromys caudimaculatus. The sequence continues at coordinate 1,851,264 of CM052707.1, read as the reverse complement.
AGAAAACTTCCCTAACCTAATGAAAGAGATGAACATAAACATTCAAGAAGCCTATAGAACTCCAAGTATATTGGACCAGAAATGAAATTCCTCCCATCACATAATAGTTAAAACAACAAATGCAAAAAACAAGGAAAGAATATTAAAAGCAGTAAGGGAAAAAGGTCAAGTAGCATATAAAGGCAGACCTATCAGAATTACACCAGACTTCCCACCAGAGACTATGAAAGCTATAAGTTCCTGGACAGATATCATACAGACCCTAAGAGAACACAAGTGCCAGCCCAGGCTGCTATACCCAGCAAAACTGTCAATTACCATAGATGGTGAAACCAAGATATTCCATGACAAAACCAAATTTACACAATATCTCTCCACAAACCCAGCCTTACAAGGGATAATAGATGGAAACCACCAACACAAGGAGGGAAACTACACCCTAGAAAAAGAAAGAATGTAATCTTTCAACAAACCCAAAAGAAGATAGCCACACAAACATAAAAATAACATGGAAAATAACAGGAAGCAACAATCACTATTCCTTAATATCTCTTAACATCAATGCACTCAATTCCCCAATAAAAAGACATAGACTAACAGACTGGATACCTAAAAAGGAGCCAGCATTTTGCTGCATACAGGAAACGCACCTCAGGGATAAAGACAAACACTACCTCAGAGTAAAGGGCTGGAAAACAATTTTCCAGGCAAATGGTCCCAAGAAACAGGCAGAAGTAGCCATTCTAATATCCGATAAAATCAACTTTCAAACAGAAGTCATCAAAAAAAGATAAGGAAGGACACTTCATCCTCATCGAAGGGAAAATCTACCAAAAAGAACTCTCAATTCTGAATGTCTATGTTCAAACACAAGGACACCCACATTCATAAAAGAAACTAAAAACATAAAAGCACACATTGCACCTCACACAATAATAATGGGAGACTTCAACACCCATCTAGCATCAGTGGACAGATCTTGGAAACAAGATAGATAAACTCTTAGCAAGACTAACCAGAGGGCACAGAGACAGTAATCCAAATTAACAAAATCAGAAATAAATAGTTCATATAACAACAGAAACTGAGGAAATTTAAAAAGTCATCAGATCCTACTACAGAAGCCTATACACAACAAAACTGGAAAACATGGATTAAATGTACCATTTTCTAGACAGATACCAAATACCAAAGTTAAGTCAGGATCAGATAAACCATCTAAACACTCGATAACTCCTAAAGAAATAGAAGCAGTCATTAAAAGTCACAACCAAAAAAAGCCCATTACCAGATGGGTTGACTGCAGAATTCTATCAGACCTTCAAAGAAGGCCTAATACCACTACACTTCAAACTATTGCACAAAATAAAAAGAGAAGGAACACTACCTAATTCATTCTATAAGGTCACAGTTACACTGATACCAAAAGCTCACAAAGACCCAACAAAGAAAGAAAACCACACACCACTTTCCCATATGAATATCGATGCAAAAATACTCAATAAAATTCTCACAAACTGAATCCAAGAACACATCAAAATGATCATTCATCATGATCAAGTAGGCTTCATCCCAGGGATGCAGGGATGGTTCAATACCCGGAAATCTATCAATGCAATCCACTACATAAACAAACTCAAAGAAAAAAACCACATGGTCATTTCATTAGATGCTGAAAAAGCATTTGACAAAATTCAACATCCCTTCATGATAAAAGTCTTGGAAAGATCAGGAATTCAAGGCCCATACCTAAACATAGTAAAAGCAATATAAAACAAACTAGTGGCCAACATCAAACTAAATGGGGAGAAATTTGAAGCATTCCCACTAAAATCAGGGAGTAGACAAGGCTGTCTACTCTCTCCCTATCTATTCAATATAGTACTTGAAGTTCTAGCTAGAGCAATTAGACAACAAAAGGAGGTCCAAGGGATACAAATTGGAAAGGAAGAAATCAAAATATCACTATTCGCAGATGATATGATCGTATACTTAAGTGACCTGAAAAACTCCACAAGAGAACTGCTACAGCTGATAAACAACTTCGGCAAAGTGGCTGGATATAAAATTAACTCAAACAAATCAGTAGCCTTCCTATACTCGAAGGATAAACAGGCTGAGAAAGAAATTAGGGAAATGACACCCTTCACAATAGTTACGAACAATATAAAGTATCTTGGTGTGACTCTAACCAAACAAGTAAAAGATTTGTATGACAAGAACTTCAAGTCTCTGAAGAAAGAAATCAAAGAAGACCTTAGATGGAAAGACCTCCCATGCTCATGGATTGGCAGGATTAATATAGTAAAAATGGCCATCTTGCTGAAAGCAATCTACAGATTCAATGCAATCCCCATCAAAATTCCAACTTAATTCTTCATAGACTTAGAAAGAGCAATCCTCAAATTCATTTGGAATAACAAAAAACCCAGGATAGCAAAAACTATTCTCAACTATAAAAGGACTTCTGGAGGAATCAGCATCCCTGACCTCAAGCTGTACTACAGAGCACTAGTGATAAAAACTGCATGGTATTGGTACCGCACAGGCAGGTGGATCAATGGAATAGAATTGAAGACCCAGAAATGAACCCACACACCTACGGTCACTTGATCTTTGACAAAGGAGCTAAAATCATCCAGTGGAAACAAGATAGCATTTTCAAAAATGGTGTTGGCTCAACTGGAGGTCAACATGTAGAAGAATGCAACTTGATCCATTCCTATCTCCCTGTACAAAGCTCAAGTCCAAGTGGATCAAGGACCTCCACATAAAACCAGATACACTGAATCTACTAGAAGAGAAAGTGGGGAAAGTCTCGAACACATGGGCACAGGGGAAAAGTTCATGGACAAAATACCAATGGTTTATGCTCTAAGATCAAGAATCAACAAATGGGACCTCATAAATTTGCAAAGCTTCTATAAGGCAAAGGACACTGTCAACAGGACAAAATGTCAACCAACAGATTGGGAAAAGATCTTTACCAATCCTACATCTGATAGAGGGCTAATGTCCCATATATACAAAGAACTCAAGAAGTTAGACTCCAGAGAACCAAATAACCCTATTAAAAAATGGGGAACAGAGCTGAACAGAGAATTCTCAACTGAGGAAACTTGAAGGACTGAGAAGCACCTAAAGAAATGTTCAACATTCTTAGTTATCAGGGAAATGCAAATCAAAACAACTCTGAGATTCTACCTCACACCAGTCAGAATGGCTAAGATCAAAAACTCAGGTGACAGCAGATGCTGGCGATGATGTGGAGAATGAGGAACACTCCTTCATTGCTGGTGGGACTGCAAGTTGGTACAATCACTCTGGAAATCAGTTTGTCAGACTCTCAGAAAATTGGACATAATACTTCCTGAGGACCCAGCTATACCACTCCTGGGCATATACCCAGAAGATGCTCCAACATCTAATAAGGACACATGCTCTACTATGTTCATAGCAACCATATTTATAATAGCCAGAAGCTGGAAACAACCAAGATGTCGCTCAACAGAGGAATGAATATAGAAAATGTGGTACATTTACACAATGGAATACTACTCAGCTATTAAAAACAATGACTTAATGAAATTTGCAGGCAAATGGATGGAACTTGAAAATATCATCCTGAGTGAGGTGACTCAGACACAAAAGAACAAACACAGTACTCATTGATAAGCAGATATTATCCCAAAAGTTTGAAACACCCATGATTCAATTCACAGCAACTGTTTGACTGAGCTTTGGGTCCCAGATGGAGGAGTTGAAGAAGAGACTGAAGGAACTGAGGGAGTTTGCAGCCCCATGGGGAGGGAGCAACAGTGTCAACTGGTCTGCCCCCCCATGCTCCCAGAGACTGAACCACCAACCAAAGAATACATATGGGGGGGGGCCATGTGCTGGCCACAGAAGTAGCTAAGGAGGACCTTGTTGACAATCAGTGGGAGGAGAGGCCCTTGGGTCTGAGAGTGTTAGATGCCCCAGTATAGAGGAATGCCAGGGAGGGAAGACAGGAGTGGGTGGGTGGGTGGGGGAATACCCTCATGGAGGCAGGGGGAGGGGGATGGGAGAGGGGGTTTCCAAAGGGGAGACCTGGAAAGGGGAAAACATTTGAAATGTAAATAAAGTTTTAAATTAAAAAAAAAGAAAATCCCAATTTAAAGGGTTGATTTAAGGTAGAGGATTTTCCATTGTTACTTTTGGAATTGCATAATGTCAGATAGGAGTTTTAACTACTATTTTTTCTTGTGAATTCTGTTAATTAATAAAAATTATATGAAACAAAGAAAAAACTCATTTAAGACATATGCATTTCTAGGGGGAACGGAGGTTAATATTGCCCTGATTCTCCAGAGAATCAAAACACAGTATTACCTTTGGGAATGCACAGAACACGTTCCTTGCCCCTTTTAAGACCAAACTAATGCCTGCCAAAGCATGATTGTACACACTCATGTACAGACCCACATGCACTTTCTCTCTGTCTCTGTGGCAAGCCAGATAGTCATCACTCACTCTGCATTCTATTTTAATGGCCTGTGATTGAAATATAAATTGATCCTTCTTGAAGACTTTATTCAGACACCATGCTAAGCATCAAGACAAAGGGCCTGTGGCTTTGCAGACAGAGCTTACCTCTGCTGACTCCTCACAAACAGCTCTGTCAAAACATAACATGTGACTTCCATAAATAAATATTATTTAGATCAGAAAGAAAAGAGCCTGGTTCATCTAGGCAGAGCCCAAGGAGCATCTAGGCAGCCCAAACCATTCAGTGCTGAAAAATAAAGAGGAGGAGGAGTCTTCAGCGTCAGCCTTGGCAATATCTGTTTTCTACTACCAGGAGGCAAAACTCTCGCTGTAAATCCTCACCAGAATAAAAGCCTTGAGACACTGACATGGAGGGAGACTGCACAGCTTTAAGTATAGAGCAGAATCTTTGCTTTGACACAGTGATCACTTCCAAATAAGCACAAATCTCATGTCAAGGCTCCTCCATATTTCCAGGCTCACTTAAGCACACAAAAGGCTACAACAAAAATAGAGCTAATTTTTTAGCAAACCAAATAATCTTGAAAAAAATAACTTTGATGCTACAAGATGTCTGGTGCCTTCTAACAAGAACCCATATGTCCAGATTTGTTGTTTTTAAAGAGAATAAAAAAAAGAAAGGAGAAGGTCAGTTGAACACTACCATTCTCTTGTCTCTGCTTCCTAATCTGACTAGATTCTAGAAGCAGCCTCTCGCTCCGGATGCCATGCCTGTTCACCCTGATGGGCTGAACCTCCAATCCACCAGCCAGAGGTAGCCTTTACTTTCAGTTCCTTCTTGTAGGTTATTACAGTCACAGCAATAGAAAAGGTAGTTCATACATGGAAGTATGAACTCAAAGATAAAGAACTATCTGCCAGGGTGCCATAACATAACAAATGTCTTTGTTTCGGACTGTCATTGGAACATCCTGCTTTGCATTGTCTATGGATCTCTGTCCATTTCTTATTAATTTGGTGAGTGTTCATAAAACAAGTTCTATGTGTATGTGTCTGTGGTGAATAATATAAGAACACCTGATGAATAAAATCTAGTCACTAGCATCAAAGAATGGGTCACTTAGTAAAAGAGATATTTCTTTCCACAGTATAACCCAGTGTAGTCATTAAGAGATTTATTTTTATAAAGATAGTTGGCCAAAAAAATCTTGCACATAGGAGAAGCAGTTGACTGAAAGGTCCTCAAACTCCAGGCTCAGTCACAGCTCAATCCCTGGTGCATTATTGGGGGTGAGCATGAATTCCTTTGGATTCAGTTTAATTTTCTCCAGAAAAGAATGAACACTTCTCCTCTTCTCCTTCCCAGTTTTGCCTTAGATCATATGAAAAATTTTCAAAGTGCTTAGAGACAGAATAGTTATGGTCATTAATTTTATGTCTTAACTTCAGTAGATCATGGCTTCAGTCTATGAAGTCTGTATCTATAATGCATCTTCTAGAAAAAAAGTAGCATTTGATTTAGTGGACTAGGTAAGGAAGACTGCTCTTGTGTAAACATTAGCTAATACACTGAGGACCTTAAAGAATAAAACCTCTATCATCTTTTCTGCCTTGCTACTGAGTAGAATAACTCATCTTGTCTTGTTCTGCCCTCAGACTAGGATTTCCAGTACCAATCAGCTCCCCTGGTTCTCAAATCTTTACCCTACAGGATTTTCTGTGCCTCCAGCTTATAGATGGCAGGTTGTGGGCATGCTCAGCCTCTGTAGTTACCTAAGCCATTCTTGAAAATAAAAATGTGGATGGATTGATGGATGAGTGGAAGGGTTGGTGAGTGGATGGATGGATGGATGGATGGATGGATGGATGGATGGATGGATGGATGGATGGATGGATGGGTAGATAGATGGATGGATGGATGATGGATGAGTGTAGATTGATGGATGAGTGGAAGGGGGATGGATGGATAACTGGGTGGATAGATTGATGGATAGATGATGGATGGGTAATGAATGGATGGGTTAATGCATATGAAATAGATATGGATACAAATTTTGAGATTCATACAGGTATAGAATTCCCTTTTTTTCTGATTTTCTGGAGGACTCTAATACAATCATAATTCTAAAAACCTAAAGCTCAAAATAGCTAATATTAATCAGGTAAATTATATCAAATACTTTGTTAAGAAATTTAACATCTTTTAAGTCTTCACGCTATTAACATCCTTCTTTGTGTAGATGAGAAAACTAGAATGCCTGGATTTAGAAAATGGGTTTGGGTTACACATAGATTCCAAACCACTCTTGATGCTGTTGATTCTCTGACACTTATATAATCTCACTGAAAATGGACAGTCTTCAACCCTTCTAGTCCTCAACTTATCAATAAAAAGATAAGATAAAATTTAAAAATCCTCAAGAAAATGTCTAATCCCAAACAATGCTAAATGATACAATAAAGGTAAAAACTGATGTGAGGTACAAGAGAGGAAATCACTAATTATTATTTGTCAACATTTGTTCATGTGTCATAAACCCTAACTCTTTTTATATGCTTACATGCATGTAGTGTTAATGCAGTCTTTTGTGGTTTTTTTAGACCTACTAGGACTTATTCATGTTCATCTTCCCTAAGTCTTTATAATGTTTGTTGTTAAAATTCATGTTCATCTTCCCTAAGTCTTTATAATGTTTGTTGTTAAAACTGGGTGAACAAATGGATCTTGTCTGTTAATCTAAGCTGCTTTATTTTGACTCTTTCTTCTTCTGATCACTTCTTTGTCTTTCCAAACATCTGGAAAACATTAAAGTCTCTTTGTTACACATGTCCAATAATTTGCTGTGTATTACTATGATTGTCTACAGATGTTTGCCTTCCTTACCAGATTCTAAATTCTGCCTTACTTACCACCAGATCTCCAAGTTCTATCTCACAGAAAGTAATTATAAGACATTTAAATTTTCTAAGGCCTGTCTCTTCAAGTACTTACTATCAAGCCATCCAAATGTCATTTTTGCTCCTAAACCTTAATAAAGGTAACTTCTAGTGTTACTGATCTGTTTAAGATCACTCAAAATTCTTTAATCCAATGCTTGTGAATACCAGAAGACTGATGTGTGTTATTCTTTGAAGGTGTAATTTCATTATATTGAAAAGCTAAGAAGGGGGTAGTTTCTTTAAAATTGCCCCATCTCATGCCTAGACTGTTTCAATGTCTAGATCCTGAGAAATACTACAAAAATCTAAAACAGCAGAGAACCCATGTATTGTGGTGCTTCCTGCAGTCCCGGTTAATTCACTTGAGTCTATGAGTTCAAAACCAACCTAAGAAACACAGCTAGACCATCTGAAGAATAAAAACATCAAAGAGAATAAGAATATAAGAATAAATAAGCAAAACTCAGTCTTGTTCATTAAAGCAGCAGAAGAAACAATGTCATAAATTTTTGGAATGCTTTAAAACATTCTGATTAGGCTTGAGTTTGGTACCCTGATTCTGAACACATGTCATAAATTGCCCCAAGTCCATATTTTTACAAGACAAGAACAAACCACAAGGAATGCAGCAACAGCTTGGGTTTCAGGTTGACATAGCATATGTTGGGAATATTTCAGTCACAAATACATTCGCTATACCTAGTGTACCAAAACGTAAAGCAGCATGGCACTGAAGAATAGAAAGGCTCACCCCATGGTCACGTGGTTAGCTGGCACCATGCTTGCACAGCACTGAAGAAAAGAAAGTCTCAGCCCATGGGCAGGTGGTTAGCTGGCACCATGCTTGCTCTACCCTCAGTAGCCCAAGAGCATCCCACAACTAGAAGGAGGCTTCTGCTGAATACTTCTTATATTCTCATTAAGTTAAAAGACTGTCATTCAAACCCCTGTGAATTATATAGTACCTCTGTTTAAATCATATGAACATATAATGAAGTTCCCTTTACCCCATTAACTGTTAGTACATCATCAAGGTTTGGTCAATTTTTTTTTTTTATTTTTGAGGTTATAACACAATTACAACACTTCTCCCTTTCCTTTCATATCTCCAAACCCTCTCATATACCCTTACTCTCAAATTCATAGCCTCTTTTTTTATGAATGGTTATTGAATGCATATATGACTTCCATTAAGTTTTAACTGAAAATGGGAAATACTACAAAGAGCTTAAAATGCAAGTTTCTCAATGCATGCCATTTTTCACATGGGAGTTGCAATGGCTGAGGTAGTGAGCAAGAGTTACAGGTAAGCCCAGAGACTACTGAGGGGCCACAAACACCCCAGGATTAGGGGAAGAAAGAGGACAGAATGTGGAACTGTGTATAAACAAAACTCCTGAGAAGCTGGAGTCAGGCAAGGGTCTCAGTCACCATTAAAACAGACACCTGAAGAGTGATACAGAGGAAACGAGTCTTGTCTCTGTCTTTCCTCTGACCAAAGGAGCACACACGGTGGAAGTTATCTCCCCTGTGATACAGAAAAGCAGGGGAAATCATGGATCCAGGGAGGAGGTCTTTAAACAAGTCCATAGTTACCATCACTTACCCGACCATTTACAGGTATGCTTCTGGGTACCTGAAGCATATATCTGATCATTTTAAAAATCTGACATGTTGTGGGAAATATTAAAAAAGTGCCAGCATGTTCCCACACTTGTGCTGGCAACTCACGGCCCTGGCACAGTCCCGCCAACTCTGTCTCTGGCTAGCCCCGCAGTGCCCACTGTGTTTCCAGCTCTCATTCCTTGTCCCTGGAGCTGCTAGTTCTTTCTCAGCCATAATCTCATGTAGTCAGTGGTCCCACATCCAGTAACCAAACAGAACCACCAATCTTACAGTTAGATATCACAATATCCAATAACCCGGTAAAATCAAAACTCTTAAAGCTTATAGTTAACCAGTCAAATTTATATATCAATAAATTTTTCATACACATGATGCCAATACAATAATTTCAGAACCAATTGATAATGATAAAAGCTGCTGACCTAGATTAGACAAATTATCCCAATATTCTAACCTTTATGGTATTATAACTACCTTTAGCTGGTTAAAGCCACACTGGTTCACGTCTGCCTTCATTTTGTCCTTTTAGCTTCTCCCCTGAGATGCTCTCTGTCCCTCTCTCTGCCACTCTTAGCTCTGCCTCCCCTTTCCTTGTCCAATCACAGGCCTCCTGCTGCCCTAGTATTTAAATGTGATTGGACAAGAAGAATCCTGTCACATATCACCCTTTCTGTTTAAATAAAAAGAGACACTATCTCAAAATATAAATTGAGCATAACTAATACCATTTGGTAATCTATGAGGTATAAGATAGACCTAACACCCAGTCCAACATTTTTGTCAAATAAAATAAAATACTGTCCTCTATCCTAACTTAAAAGACTATAATTCTGCACCTGACTTATGTGCTGGCTTTAGATTTAATGCCATCTGAAAACCATCCTCTCAAATCTATTTTCTCAAAGTAAATAGCCTGGGTTGGCTATGAGACTAAAAGTAGTTTTTCAACCCCATCAGAAATCTGAGAATGACCAACATATCTGAAGATATAGAAAGTCTAACACAGCTTTTAAAACTGAGAATAATTGTAGAGACAATTTTTCTACCTATACAGCCCCAGTAAATCAGGAAGTTGGAGCATCAGTCTTCAGTCTTCTGGCCCAGGATCATCTGACAGACCTTTGAGAAACAGGATATTAAGGACTAGCCTATTCTGTCTCAGCAGAATGAAGATATCGTAATCTGTAATTGTGTCTCCTTTCAAGAATAGTACAGGTCTGCAGGAGAGATTGGCAATTTTCTGCCCAGTGGCCATCTAGCCACAAATGTACACCCTCAACTGGAGGTAAGATACTCTTTGAATCCACAAATGGGAAGCTGTTAGGAGCAGATTTGCCTCAAGTGAATAAATAACATCAGATGTTACATTCTGTGGATTTCTGACGTTTTTGAAAACCAAATATCTATGTAAATTAATCTGAACTGTTCTCCATTAACTACTCTCAGCTATTTTTAATTAAATATCTTGAAAACACCATAATAAACTCAGAGCCATGAATTTGCTATTTGGCCCTTAATTCACAGGCTTAAATATCTCAGATCAGTTTATAAAAATTATAGAAGGACTGGGTCTAAGCCCTGTACTTTTTAAAAAATTGTATCAATAGAAGAAATTTATACCAATGAAAACCTTGATTTTGCATCAAAATAAATTCTATACCAAAATAAGAGATTATGACTTCACCTTAGTAACAATTATAAAGATTTCTACTAATAGAGATTATGGTTATACAATCAATTCTAGCTATTTCCTCCCTGTTCCAATTATGACCATTCCTAAATTCCCTAGAAAGACAACCTATGATAACCACCTCCAGCCCCAAAGCCCAAGGAACTTGGATGATGACTCTTCATAACTTCTTCAAGCTGAATATGGGCATTGAGATATTTTTGAAGGGGTAAGGAAGGGTAGAGAAAATAGGGGAGTTGATTGGCCTTAAGAAGGCCACACCAACAATTGATTTAGTCTCTGATGCCTGTGTCCTGAATGTATCCAGCTGAAAGTCTAAGACATCAGGAGTTCAAGCAGGTCAGCTCAGCATGTCTGATAATGAGACTCACAAAGGCTGTATATTATGTAATATACAAATCTCAAAACATATTTGTAGTGTCACCAAATAACTTTTTTGTTTGATTCTCTGGAATTTAGTTCTCTGGGGGTCTCCCTCTATCAAATCTGATCCATATTACTCTGGAAGGTGTATAGACTCTGATCACCTTATCTAAAAATGCAAAGACAAAAGCTTTCTCCCAAATCAGCATATCCTTGAGCCAGTAATCAGAAAACCCTTTATTTAGACCTCTCTTCCAGAGGAATAATATAACCACAAAACTCAAAATCATACCCATTTTGAAAATTAAAACAATTCAAAACAAATGAAATAAACTAAAGTACTATATGTGCCTATTATTAGGCCTATCTATTTTGCCAAGCAGGAATTTAACACAAGATTCCCATGAAGCCCATGTTAGACAGAATATGAGTATCCTGTATGGCATAACAGAGCAATCTTCATACCATCTTACTGTTCAGCTCTCTGCCTAGAGCAGTCATCTTGTTATACCATCTATCTGTTGATCTCTCTACCTGGAGTCACAGACATAAATAATTAATACCTGAACAAGGCAGGCAATGATTAACACTGCACTCTCTACTCTGGAGTCAGTGACTAATTTTCCCTATCTTAGTTCCAAACTGTGGGCAAAATTCCCCACGTGATTCAGACTGAATCTGTATATAAATCTATCCTAAAAGCAAATAATCACAATTTTAAATTCACAGTTCAATCCCTCTGCCCTAAAATGTAGGCAACCTCATTCTTTTTCTCTCTCAGAGCAGCCTGTAATTCTCCACAGCAGGGGACCTCAGAGCTGCTAGCAGTTTCTTTGAGTCCATGTGGCTCAGCACTACCCAGCTATTCTCTAAAAAAAATAAAATAAAATAAAACTCTAACTCTCAGGCTAATAAACTTAAATTTCTAGTAGATACTTTCCCAACACGTTGGTTCACCATCTGTTGCTGGAAATATTAAAAAGGAGTTGGCACATTCCCACGCTTGTGCTGGCAACTCACGGCCCTGGTGCGGTCCTGCCAGCTCTATCTCTGGCTAGCCACCACAGCACCCATTCGCTGTGTTCCCAGCTCTCATTCGCTTGTCCCTGGAGCTGCTAGTTCTTTCTCAGCCATAAACTCCTGTAGTTGGTGGTCCCACATTCCAGTAACCAAATAGAACCGCCAACCTCACAGTTAGATATTACAATACCCAGTAACCCAGTAAAATCAAAACTCTTAAAGCTTATAGTTAACCAGTCAAATTTATATATCAATAAATTTTTGATGCACATGATGCCAATACAATAATTTCAGAACCAATTGATAATGATAAAAGCTGCCCATCTAGATTAGACAAATTATTTCAATATTCCAATATTCTAACCTTTATAGTATCATAACTACCTATGGCTGATTAAAGCCATGCTGGTTCACAACTGCCTCCATCTTGGCCTTTTTTCTTCTCCTCTGAGACACTCTCTGTCCCTCTCTCTGCCACTCTTAGCACTGCCTCCCTTTTCCCTGTCCAATCACAGGCCTCCTGCTGCCCTAATATTTAAATGTGATTGGACAAGGAGAATCCTGTCATGCTGACACACAGTAAAGACCAATAGATTCACATTCTAATATAAAATACTTTGTTACTAAGGAACTTTTTCTGAAGCCGTTGTTCTTAAATTCTTGTGTTTTATATTCATTTCACATTGAAAGTTCTCTTCCAAAGGCTATCACAGATGAGTGCATTGTTGTAAAAGATGTCACTTTGAAACTCAACTCCGCGGTGAAGATTGTTCATAATAGGCAAGAAGGGGAATCTGCCATAGCTTTCCAGCTTGTTTCTTCAAAGTGGAAACTGTAGGGAAAACTAAGATCTAAGTGGAAAAAAATAAAAGACCAGAAAAGATGATGAAATTCAAAGGGACAGAACACTGCTGAGCCTTCTGACAGTTGCTGATAGTAAGTAATAATCATTTCAGGAAATAAAAACCCTTTCCAAAGCATGTCAAGAATCAATGTTGTAGAAATGTCTTGCAGGAATTTAAATTACTCAGTAACTAAGCAGAGATATCTTGTAATATTCATAACACACAAGACCTGCCGAGATTCCACAAAATATTCATTTTGATTGACTAGTTCAATCACTGCAGTCTAAGGCCCTGATTGCTCATGGCCATATTTCTTTGGCCCATGACCTCATGAGATTGTATAAGCAAAATAACTCCTAAGTGCAGTCATCATTGCTTATATGAGGTCCTATCTGTCTGTTGGTAAATCATGCTGTGGAAATCACATCAGAATGGCCAGACACATGAGGGGCTGTGGATCCAGGCCTTTGTCCTTCTCCATTGCAGTAGATAGTGCAACTCTCAGGAGCCATTTTCCTTTCAAGAGACCAGAGACGATATTATTAAAATCACCAGTAAGCTGGCTCAGACATGCTTGGTGGTCTTGCCTGCTGAGGCAGGCTCTGCCTGTGAGGTATGTGAAATTCAAAATTCAGATCCACTAATGGCCATTAAGGATCCTCTGACAATTTCCACAAAATTAGGAATGGCCCAGCTACAACTGGGGAAATTACAATCTTATTTCCTCCACTGCTCCTGGAGTTTTTAATGCTTTAGTTTTCTTTTTTCTACTTTAAAATGGCAAATGGAATGGAGCCACCTCGCTCTGCTAAAAAATAACTGGGTCTTTTTGCAGGGATGGTAGTGAGAAGAAAACGTTAATTCACTTCCTTCCTTAGGCATTAACTTGACAAACTAAGAAACAATGGTTACCTCCTCAGGAATATTACTTTTGAAAACTTGGACTCAGTCAGGGACAGACAGACTTGTACACAGTAATATAATTTGGTGTTTGATTTAGTTTTTAATGGAACCAAGGTTGGAAAGCTGATACCATAGGGAAAAGAAAATAGATACTACTGAGAGACAGTTCAAAATGACACCAGGATAGTTGAGAAAGAGAAAACAGAGTTGCAAGAGCAAGAGCAATTCTTCACCATTAAAGTAAATACTCACACAGCTCTTGGATGTCTTTATCTCTTCTGTTATTTTAGAACAATTATTAAAGATCTCAATGAAACTCCCATTTTCCTACTTTGGGAAAAAGGATAAAATATGTATTTGCTTCATGGTTGCTGTTTGATACACTATTGTGAGCAGACAGTGTGAACTTGCTCTAACCTATGTAATTTAAAGAAAGTAAAAGAAAAGAAAATCTCATTTTATATTTAATTTCTCATGTCACTAGAAATGTCAATGACCAGCAATGCCTTGCCTTGACTTCTTGCTTTTGAATCTAAACTCTCCCATGGGCTCATGTTTTAAACGGTTATTTCCCCGGATGGTGATTCTATTTGGAAATGTTGTCAGAAATTTGAAAGGAAAGGTCTCATGGGAGAAATTGACAAACATGCTAAATAAGATAAGCCATACTCAGAAAAACAAATATCATGTTTCTTTAATATGAAGAATCTAGACTTTTTAAAGTCTTGAAAGTAAGTTGGAGTTATCTGGGAAGAAGAAAGGTTCCAATAGAAGGGAATGAAACAATAGAGAGTGAATATAAGCCATGAACATTACATACATGCATGAAACTATCATAAGGAGCCTCATTGTTCTGTACGATTAATATACACTAATTAAAATGACACAAAAAAATGTCATTTCTTTGTAACATTTCCTGGCCTAGCTAAATAAGTATGTATATAGCTACTCTATCTAAACTTGTAGTCTTTTAATGTGACACAGCCACTTGCTATAGTTTCAATGTATTCTTTTTAAAATCCAAGTTCCAGCAAAGCAATGGGTTCATAGGCAGTGTTTTCACAAGGTCAAGTGTTTGACAGATTTTTCTCTGCAATGACAAAATTCCTGAGATAATCAGTTTATAAAGAAGAAAGACTTTTAGTACTCATATGTTTAGATGTTTCAACCCATTGTCATTGCTAGTGCTCTAGGATAGTGGTAAGAGCACATGATACGATGTACATATGTGCACATGGATCATGGTATGTGGACACATGAACCCCACAGGACAGCTTCTCAGAGTTGGTGCTCTCCCTCCACCACATGGGTCTAGGACTCCAGGGCATCAACAAGCACCTTTATCTGCTGTACTCTCTCACAGCCTTTATACTCAATGGTTTTTAAATGATTAATTTTGACTTCTTAGGGTAGAGTAGATATGCTTGTCCAGCTGTGTATCTTTTTCATCGAATGATGTGTGTTT
This sequence comes from Uromys caudimaculatus, assembly GCA_028551405.1. Lineage (NCBI taxonomy): Eukaryota > Metazoa > Chordata > Mammalia > Rodentia > Muridae > Uromys > Uromys caudimaculatus. Next base: position 1,835,924 of record CM052707.1, on the reverse strand, counting down.
TAGACATCTGCCATCATGAGGTCCTACACACTGATTTGCTTTCTGATAGCTCTGTAGGTCCTAACTCCCTTTCACTGCTTCCAAATATGTGGGAGACAGCCTGTTGGCTACAAAAGAATCCATTTTGGAAATTTAACAATTCATTTAAGTTTGGGGTTAAATAATTTAAATAAATTCAAATAAAGTTACTTAAACAGTGCCATTCTTTTCATTACTTGATGATTCAACTCCATCAAACTACAAAATAATTAATGAATCAAATGTCCATGGGTGCACACTTGCTCAGTGAAGTAGAAAGGGGAGGGGTTGACTAACCCACCCCACAAGAATCAAGAACAGATAAGTGACTAAGTGTAGCCTTTCTATTCTCTCTTCACAAACATGTTAGTGTAACAGGAAAAATATTCAGCTTAGAAATTCAAATTGCACCCTCCTAAGAAGACTTAAAACACAGAATCTGTACTATACAGAAATAAGAGAGAGAAATACTAAAGAAGAATATTAAGTGAAACTAATCTTGCAGGGCCAGAAAGATCAAGAACTGATGTTTGTAATTCTAGAATATTTGAATTATTCATCTGCTCCTTGAAAATATGTCAGCTGTCATAAGATTTGCCCAACCTTTCCACACTAAAATAATTAATGGAGAACTGCACAATGACTAAATGATAAAATAATACCTATAATCACCCTGTTTTATTTAAATTTCTATTTAAGTAGAAGTTCTATTCTTAAAATAATTTCTATCATCTTGAACAAGCAGAAGAGCTCATCAGGTACTGGTGTTTGTAACCCAAGCCTGGTAACCTGGGGGCAATCCCAGAACTTACATGAAAGTGGTCAGAGAGAGGCAGCTGCACACATTTGTTCTCTGACTCTACAGATGTGCATGTCACAGGAACTCACATTCACACATCATGAACACAGATATTTATAACACTTTTTTAAATAAAATAATAATTCTAGCACTTTAAACACTTTGACACAAACATCCATAAGGATTAAGACCACCAGAGACTCTTAAATACAACATGAAGGTCAGTGTGGTATTGATATCAGAAGAACATGAATCTCTATGCAAAAGCATGGGCTGGAATTCAAACAAACACTGTAAATCTATAAGGGTCCCAGTGATAGTCCAGAAGCTGGACAAAGCCTTGTATAAGCAATCATGCTTGTCTTTTATTGTCTGGAAAATCGAGTAATGCATGAGCCTCAGTTTCCTCCAGGAAGCCTCTTCGAACACCCAACAGGCTGGGTTGGGAAGAGCAGGAGGCCTTTGCCTGCCTTGTCTTGCTTACACTGCCAGGCAAGCCACACTTCTGTCCTCATTGTAACAAAGCTAGCAGTGGGGCCTGCAGAGTTGCTTGCCTCGACTCTCATAGCACCTCCTGCTTGGGGAAGGGACAGGGTAAAGAGAAAACCTGAATAGACTCTTTGTGACTCTAAGAGACCCAGCTTTACCCAATTCCAGGCACTGGGAACATTGCTGATACTGAGGAGGCCAGGAAACAAGCTTGCCTGCTTACTCGAGTCATCCTGATTGATAAAACAAAACACCTTCCATCCCCCTATCTTATAGACAAGGAGGAAACAAAGTTTCCCAACTTTATGTTACCAAATTGAGTTTTTAGTGGCTAAAACACTTGTTTATGCCCTTGGCTGATGTATTAAAGTAGTTGCTTCATTAATGCATAACATAAAAAATAAACCTGTTAAAAGAACTTATCCAACATTATCATTTAATTACCAACACGTTCCTATACTCAATTATAGTGCCACTTCATTAGACACATGCACTGAGACTTTCTAATTAAACCCTCCCAGGTAGCTGGGTGCTCACCAGATTTGATTAGCAATTTTATCTTTTTTTTTCTCATCAAATGTAAAATAACCTACCTTTGTGCTTAAGTCAAAAAATAGTAGTCTCCTCCTCTGGTCGTCTTTGCACAGCGGTAAGCAGGTGGCCTCTGCGGAATCCTTCATTTCAAACAATTCTATTAAAGAACACTACAGCATGGAGTTGAACATAACACCAAGTCTCGCTACCCTCATGTAGTTTAGGAATTATGGGTCTTTAGAGTCACATTAACGTGGTTTCAAGCCCCATCTCCACTGCTAACTAGTTGTGCTACTAGCAAATGACTTCATTTCTGTGTCACTGTGAGGAATAAGAGGCAAAGTGTGGGGCAACTACTCTAGTGTTTGGTACACAGTAGGGACTGGTTTTCATTGTTACTTTTATCATGCTGTTCTTGCTATCAGGATGTGAACGAGTGAAACTGGAAATTTGTTAGGGTACACATTTCCTCCAAACAAGCTAATTTTAAACTTCTTTGTTATGTGTTTGTTTTTATTTGATTTTTGTTTTAGAGACAGGATCTCACTGTGTCACCACAGTTGAGTTGGAACTTTCTATATAGACCATGATGTCATGTGCCACCACAACCCAACTTAATTTTAAAATGAGTACTACAATATCCATGCAGTTTGTTGGGGCTCAACAGGCTGCTGCTCATCACTTAACTCTAGGTCTGAACTTGACAGTTATAGCAATTACTCTCTGTCCACAAACCCACTCATTCTCTGCTTTTCCTCAGTCTGTTCTGGGCCCCAAACAATAACCACTCAGACCTCATCACTTTTCCATCCTTGCTTCTGCCTAGTGTTGTCTAGACAATGAGAAAAACCAACAAGAAATCTGCAGGTTCTGGAAGACAGATGAGGCATGTCATCCCATGTCCCTGATGTGGAGCCCTCACCCAGGCCTCTCTGCAGGTAGGTTTCCTGGCCCCTCCTTGCTCTTTGCCTCTCGGTATCAGCTTCTTCTTGCTACCTTCCTAACTTCTCACCCCCAACACTGATTTGCTTAATCGCATATGTAAATTATCCCTTCCAAATTCTGATTAACTCTGCCTTTCTTTCCTGTCAGAACCGTATGTACCCTGCTCCTTCAACTCAGCCTCCTCCTCCATAGTCAACTAAGTTGGATATGAAATTTTCTTATTATTTATTGAAGATTTACAATACAGAAATTATTGGATTCAGTGCAAAGAAAAAATCTAGTATGTCCATATCCTTACATGTGAATTGCTGATCTCATGTTAATTTTTCTTTCTTTCTTCAAAAGAAATGAGAGCCATGGCCCACAAACCATAATTCAGTGTACTAATCAGGTGATACGTATACACACCAAGTGCATGAGAATACACATACTACATTATGAGTGAGAATGGAGAGCAGGCAGGAGAGGAGAGAATTACAAGAAAATATTTTAGCTTGTCCTAAAACAAAAGTGGGAATTTAAAGGTCTGAATAATAAGAAAGTTTCATTTTTGGAGCAGAGCAAAGTTCAATGTGACAGTGATCTGAAGATCAATAATATATTGAGCAAAGTGATTTGGAGTTGGAAATGCTACAGGGTAGGTAAAGCCATAGTGGAGTTCAAACTGGGCTGCAGATGCAGCCAGGATTTAAAGTTGTTACTGAACTCTATGCAAAAGGATTCAAACCATGGAATAATTTGGTCCAACAAAAACTTAGACTGATTGTTTTAGCAGCAGTAAAAGCAAAGTGGCCAGTTCACAAGATTGTCTAATAAAGATGAAACGTGGGAATCCAAACTCACATTATGAGCACAGAAGTATGAGTCTAGAGAGCAGTCTGATGCTATTTCCACTTAGCAAAATAATAGTACGTTTTTCCTTGAGACCTTCAACCCCTCCCTAAATCCATAATGTCTGCTCATTTGGAAAAGGGTGATACAGGTGTCTCTTTTAGACCTCAGCACTCTGTAGTCATGTGTACTCAGCTTTGACCAGATAGGCATCTCTGTATTAACCACCATCTACCCCAAAAGAAGTTTCTTTTAAATGTAAGTTAAATCATTTCTAAGTAAAGTAAAATAACTGGTAGCTAAAACTGACAGACTTCAGAATCTCCACACACTAAAACTTTGCTTCCCCTCATTTTAAAGTGTGATTGGATTTTTAAGCTAACAGCAGCTATCATCTTACCCTGTTGTATTTTATTGAACACTTTGGTAGAATACACACATGCTTGCATACACACACACACACACACACACACACACACACACACACACACACACACGCCACTCCACCCTCTGTAGCATCACAGTATAGCAACCATATGACCACCTCATGAGAACTATCCAAGATTTGAATGCCAGGCTGTTGAAAGTATGTCACCAGTTAACCACAACTCTCAAGTGTTTTCACAAGCCAAGTTTCTTTGTGTACTGTGGCAGAGTCAATTCAGTAATATGATAGAAACTACAGTTCCCTGGTCACAATAATCCAAGGACCTGCGATCAGGTCTTCAGCTTGCTGGAGAAAAGCTAGACATAGAGGAACACAAATGCAATTCCAGTGCTGGAAGGTAGAGACAAAAAGATCCCGGGGTGAGCTGGCCGCTCAACTGATCCAACTGGAGAGTCTGCTTCACAGAGAGATTCTGTCTCTAAAAATAAGGTAGAGAGGAATAGAGGAAGACAACCAACCTCTGGCCTTCACCAGGCATGCATAGATCATGCACATACATGGTCAACACACACACATACACACACACACGCACACACACACACACACACACACACATCTTAAAACAAAGCTAAGGAGGCTGGGGGGATGCATGGGTTCTTGCACTTTAATTCAAAAACTAAATAGAAAATTATTTTCTGCTGTGTTCTGCCATCAAATTATTATACAATTTCACTTTATTCTTATCCTTTTAAAAGCATTTAAACATCCTGTTTTAGAAAGATTCTATTAAAAGAGGTAAACTCTGTGGGAAATACATTGCATTTCGTGTTTTAAGAACAAGATTCACCTGGAATCAATAGCAACAGTAGGGAAAGGGAATTCTAGCTCAAGCAACCATAAGCCATATGTACGTCCTCTGTAATTAACACAGTGTGGTGCTGGCCTATTGAATAGACAGGTTAGTCCAGAAATAAACACAATTGCTCATAGAGCAATGCTCAGTAAAAGCGTTGCCACAAATCTAGTGGGAAATGTAGGCAGATATGTAATGGTATTGGGAGAACTGGTTAGCAATAGGAAAATTGATTACAATTCTATTCCTTTCTCAAAACAGTAGAAAGCACATCGTAATTAGAAACTTAAATGGACTATACAAGCATGAGCATTTGTGAATTTTCCTGTAACTTAGACATGTAGAAAATATTAAGTAAAAAGAGTAAAGTAATGTTTATCTAAGTGGAGTGTGGTGTGTGTATGTGTATGTGTGTGTGTGTGTATGTGTGTGTGTGTGTGTGTGTGTGTGTGTGTGTGTGTGTGTGTGTGATATGTGGTATGTGTGTGGTGTGTATGTGTGTGTGTGTGGTGTTTGCATATGTGTGTATGGTGTATGTGTGTCTGTGCCTCTGTGTATGTGTGTGTGTGTGTGTGTGTGTGTGATATGTGGTATGTGTGTGGTGTGTATGTGTGTGTGTGTGGTATGTGGTGTGTGGTGCGTGTGTGTGGTGTGTGTATGTGTGTGTGTGTGTGTGTGGTGTGTGTATGTGTGTGTGTGTGTGTGTGTGTGTGTGTGTGTGTGTGTGTATCATACGTGGTATGTGTGTGGTGTGGTGTATGGTGCATGTGTGTGGTGTGTGGTGTGTGTATGTGTGTGTAGTGTGTGTATGTCTATGTGGTGTGTGTATGTGTGTATGATGTGTGTGTGCTGTGTGAATGCATGTGTGGTATATGTGTGTGTATGTGTGTGTGGTGTTTGCATATGTGAGTATGGTGTGTGTATCTGTTCCTCTGTGTGCATGCATGTGTGGTGTGTGTATATGTATGTGTCTGTGCCTCTGGGTGTGTATGTTTGTATATGTTTGTATGTGTGTGGTGTTTGTGCGTGTCTGTGCCTGTGTGTGTGTGTGTGTGTGTGTGTGTGTGTGTGTGTGTGTGGTGTTTGTGCGTGTCTGTGCCTCTGTGTGTGTGTGTGTGTGTGTGTGTGTGTGTGTGTGTGTGTGTGTATGGTGTATGTATGTGTGTGTGAGTGTGTGTATGTGTGTTTGTACACAATGGGAGATTAAGTCATAATAAAAATCATCACTAAGGCTGGGTTTAGTGGCACTTAGGAGATAGATGCAAAAGACTCAGGAGCCTGGGCTGCCTGAGACCTTGTCCCCCCAAAACAAATAGTCTTCCTACCCTCTCTGTAACTAAGCCCTCTCTTTCCCTGTTATCTCCCCTCAAATCATTTGCAGTCTGCTCTCTTCCTTTCTGATTCTCTTCTCCTCTCCCCCACAATAGTCCCTTTTCACTTTCCAGGTTTCTGCAGTTACTCCAAATTATGTGCCCACATCTGAAGATTTGGAGCTAAGAACCACTCATAAGAGAGAACATGTGACGTTTGTCTCAGTTGGGGTTACTTCGCTTTTTTTCTAGTCCCCCATTTGCTTGCAAAGTTCACTTTCGTTTGCCCTTGCAGCCGGACAGTAGTGTCCTGTGGTGCTTCTGTAGCACATTTTCAGTAGCCATGGAAACATTCAGGATTTTTCTATTACTAAGCTATTGTGAATAGAGTGGCACTAACCGTGGCTGAGCAAGTACGTGTGGTGTGGGAAGCTGAGTCAATGGGTATACGCCGTGGAGCAGCATAGTTTCATCATATGATGTGTTTATCTTAGCTTTCTGATGGTTCTCCACGGTGCTTTCCAGAGTGGCATGACCAATTCTAAGCAATGGAGAATGGAGGTTTCCTTTCTCATATGTCCCCTCCAGCATCTCGTCATTTATTGTTGGTTGCTTTGTTGATCTTTTCCATTCTGACAGGGATAAGACAAAAATCTCAAGTTGTTTTGATTTGCATTTTCCTAATTACTAGGGATGATGAAGAGTTTTTGAACCATTTCTTATCCATGTTTACTCCTTCTCTTGAGAACTGTCTGGAGACTAACACTGAAGAAGTGAGGAGAGAAAGGTGGAAAAGAGCAATGTTATCTAAAAAGGTCTTAAGGAATCATTTCTACCTAAAATTACATGTAATACAGATTAGCATGTATACATATATATACTTCAAATAAAGTACTCAAGAGCCTTAGGCCATATAACACGAAGCCCAATAGCAGGCATGAGAACTATTTTTGAGTTGATGATCAGATTTATCCAAAAGACTCTCAAAACATAGGCTACTGCTGCTGTCCTCAGCTGTTTCCCACAAGTTGAAAGTGTCGTTCTTGATGATGTGATGCTGTGTACTTCATGCAAAGGACTCAGAGGACATAAGCTCATTCTGATCTCCCTGAGGACTATCTGGTACAGAAAGCACTATATAAGGTCGGGGAGGAAAACTATTAGTTCTATAAAGCCATGATGCCTATGAACCAGAACAATCAGTATGCACAATACCCCTAAGGGTGCAGAAGTGGCACACACATCTTAGCAGTAACCAGAAGCTCTCTAATGGACTTAAGAACCACATAATAAGAAATAACTCATTCCTGGTGCTGGAAACCTAGCCAGCTACACAGACTTAGTGACATTATGGATGTTGGAGGAGAACTACAACCACCACTTTACTAAACCAGCTTAATTCCTAATTACATTTTAAATATGTGTCCTTATACCCTCAGATAAGTGTAGGGCTCACCCCTAATTAAAGAAACATATCCTTGCAACAAATGGAGACCATTACAGAAAACCTCAACCAATCAAAATGCAAAGAACAAGTGACTGTTGGTAGCCCAGCCCCAATTGATACATCTACAACGGAACCCAAGGCTCAGAGATACTTGTGGGAAGGGGGATGGGGAGAAATTGTAAGAGACCGAGAAAAAGGAAGTTTTCTATGAGAGTTTGTCTCCTAGAAATGTTAGAGAAGATAGACCCATGGAGTCTCACCAGCATGGCTGCCTAAACAAGACCCAAACAAGGAGGACACCAATAGATATACTAATATGAAAGTGATCTCATGGGCCTCCAAACTAGACAAACAACTACAGGCAATGAAATAAATGTGATTCTGAGAGCTGAAGAAACAGTCTTTCCCCCAAGGAAGAGCCCCAAATCGGTTATCCAGAACCAAATGGTCAGTCAAAAAGCCATATGTATGCAAATAATTTTATATGGGCTCGGTAGGTTCTTTGTATATTTAGCTCTGTGTGTGTGTCTGAGAGAGAGAGAGAGAGAGAGAGAGAGAGAGAGAGAGAGAGAGAGAGAGAGAGAGAGAGAGAACAAAGAAATAGAGGTCATGAATTGAGAGAGAGAGCAAGAGGGAATTGCATGGAAAGTGTTGGAAGAAGGAAAGAGAAGGAGAAAACTATGTAATTACATTTTAATTTTAAGAAATAAAAAAGTTAAAATAGAAAGAAAACAAATTAATATTAATATGACGTAAGAGGAAATATATAGTGGAGAGAGAGGTAAAGCTGGAATACAGTGTGTGAAACATTTAGATATGGAGGATGAATCTGAACACTTACATCACTCAAGAAAGCAAACAAGTTGTCAAAAGCAATTGAAATACTATAAATAAGATTCATGAACAAATTCATAAATGTGCCCCGCCCATGTAAAGAGAGGTCATCTTTAGCACCAACAGGAATTACCAGGTAATTAAAACTAATTAAATGTGTTTCCTTCCTCTATGGATGTATTCCAGCTTGCAAGTTAAGATGCAATTATGGATTTAGGAATATATTTGTACAGATGTATGGTCTATACATATATGTATGTAATGACAATTAATGTAAAAAGTGGCCATGAATTTTAAAAAGACCAAGGAGGGATATGTGGGAGGTCTGGAAAGAGGAAACAGAAGGGATAAATTATATATATTATATTATCTCATATTATATTATATTTATTATATTGTGTATTGTATTATATTATTTAAAAACAAAAGAAATAATTTCTGCAATTCTCTCTGCAAGTTACTAAGTAAACTCTGAATGTGGAAATGGCTGTCTATGACAGAGACTATCTCAATAAAAGAGGACAGGGTACTTATCATCTTCTGATGGACTCTTGACAGACCATTTAAGATGCAGTCTTACCAAAAGGGTAGACAAAATATGATCACATTTCTCTTTCTGAGAACCAAGTCAATAAACATACAGGGAAAAAAGAGCAGCAGTTACTGTTTTAAAATTAATCAGTCAGAAGTACTCAAAGTAAGAATGTTCACAAGACAAATAACAGGGTTTTTCTTTATTTTCAATTAATTTTATTTATTTACATTCCAGCCAAGACCTCCCTCCTGATCCTCCCACACACAGTTTCTCACCCCTTTTTACCTCCCCTTTGACTCTGAGAGAGTATTCCCTTCACCTGGGTATTCCCCTTCCCTGGGCCCTCAGATCTCTGGAGGGTTAGGCACATCTTCTCCCACTGAGACCAGACCAGGCAGTCTCCTGACCTTGTATGCTCCCTGGTTGGTGGCTAAGTCTCTGGCATATCCCAGGGGTCCAGGTTAGTTGAGACTGCTGGTCTTCCTACGGGGTCATCCCCCCTGTCAGCTTCTTCAATTCTTCCCCTAATTCTGGGGAAGTATGGGGTCCCCAACTTCAGTCCAATGGTTGAGTGAAATTATCTGCATCTGTCTCAATCAGATGCTGGTAGGTCCTCTCAGAAGCCGGCCATGCCAGGCTCCTGTAATAGTGTCAGTAATAGTGTCAGACCTTGGTGTCCCCACCACCACCACCATGAGATGAATCCCAAGTTGGGCCAGTCATTGGATAGCCTTTCCTTCATTCTCTTCTCCATTTTTGTCCCTTCGTTCTTTTAGACAGGAACAATTCTGGATCAGAAATTTTGACTATGGATTGGGAACCCTGGCCCTCCACTTGAGGCCCTGTCTATCTCTTAGAGGTGGACTTTTCAAGTTCCCTCTCCCCAATATTAGGCATTTTGGCTAAGATCACCCCCATTGAATCCTGTGAGTCTGCCACCTCCCAGGTCTCTGGGACTTTCTAGAGGGTTCCCCCACCCCCAGAAGCTGCATATTTTCCTGACCCCCTGAGCATCTCTCCTGCCACTCCCCATACTTAATCCTGTTTCCCTTTCCCCTCCACCTCCCCTCTCCTATCCAAATCCCTCCCTCCTTCTGCCTCCTGTGATTATTTTGTTTCCCCTTCTATGTAGGATTAAAGCATACACACTTTGGCCCTCCTGCTTGTTAAACTTCTTATGGTCTGTGGGTTGTATCATGGATATTCCGTACTTTTTGGCTAATATCCTCTATCAGTGAGTACATACCAAACATGTCCTTTGGGGTCTGAGTTACCTCACCTGAGGATGATATTTTCTAGTTCCATCCATTTGCCTGCAAAACTCAAGATGTCCTTGCTTTTAATAGCTGAATAGTATTCCATTGTGTAAATGAACCATATTTTCTGTATCCATTCTTTGGTTGAGGGGCATCTGGGTTGTTTCCAGCTTCTGGCTATTACAAATAAGGCTGCTACAAATATATTGGAGCATGTGTACTTGTGAGATAGTGGAGCGTCTTTTGGGTATATGTCCAGGAGTGGTATAGTTGGGTCTTCAGGTAGCCCACGCTCCACCTTCCAGTCTAGTTTTTTTTTCAAATGACTCAGTTGTAAATAAAAATATAAAATGAAGAGTCGCCTGTGAGATGTTTTTAAAGTCCATGAACAACCTGTCAACAAAATGCCAGGTATATACCCTGCTTGGACCATGATTTATATAGAATTTCTACAATCAATCAATCAATCAATCAATCAATCAATCAATCAATAAGGAAAGCATACTGATTATTTGCTGGCATGAAGGAAGCTTTGTCTGACTCCAGCTTCATTTGCAATGAGCACAGCACTATGGCTACATTCTCTGAAAGGAGTGTTATTTGGTGGACACATAATCAGCTAAGATGGAAAGGTATGTGTAAAATTTGTTTCTAAAGACTTCCTTCTGGGATGAGAGTAGTAAGGAAGGTGTATACTGCATGGCAGTGCCTCTTAGCATTGTGTTGATGGTGTGTTGTGCCATTATTGTGTTGATGGTGTGTTGTGCCATTATTGTGTTGATGGTGTGTTGTGTCATTCTTTCTACTGGAAATCACCTATAAAAGGATTTTCACAGACACTTCAAAGCCAGTGTGAGACGCATCTCACTCACCCCTTCTCTCCAAAGGAGAGTTGCGTTTGATGCTTAGATCCACTATTCAAGGGTTTTTATCAAACAGGGCACTCACACATACTAAGCCCCTCCGTTCTTGTATGTAAAGAGCATAATAAAAATTATGCTGAGCGGCTTACCATCTCAACTTCTGGATCTGTTTTGTCTATTTGTTTTTTCTTTTATTGGATATTTTCTTTATTTACATTTCAAATGTTATCTGCTTTCCAAGTCTCCCCTCCAGAAACCTCCTGTCCCACCCCACCCCGTTCCTGCCTCTATGAGGGTGCTTCCCCACCCACCCACCCAATCCTGCCTTCCAGCCCTGGCATTCCCCTACACTGGAGCATCAAACCTCCTCAGGCCCAAGAGCCGCTCCTCCCACTGATGTTCAACAAGGCCATCCTCTGCCATATATGCAGCCAGAGCCATGGGTCCCTCCATGTGTACTCTTTGGTTGGTGGTCCATTCCCCAGGAGCCAGTTGACACTGTTGCTAATGGTTAATTGAAGGAAACAAAAGGTTTCAAAATCTAAGTAGACACCCATTCAAAAGTCCTCTGTGTTTTGGTTTTGCTATTGGTAGTGGTGGTGGTGGTGGTGGTGGTGGTGGTGGTGGTGGTGGTGGTGGTGGTTTTGTTTGGTTTGGTTTGGTTTCTGTGGCATTAGACAAGTATTCAAATTCCCTGAGCCTCTTTTTCTTTCCCATGAATTAGCATGTGACATTGCCTTGAGGATTCTATGAAGTTCCTGGACATTAACGTTATGAAGCCATTTTGAATTTAAGTTGGAAATAATCTCCTCGGAGATTTACTTTGGTTACTTTAATACTAATTGTATTCATAGAATTAACATTTAACTACTTTTGTATAATAAGTATCTGAACCCTAAAAATGAATTATTCTCTGTATCACCCACTCCCAGAAGGCATATCTTACCTTGTCAGAAATTAATAAATGTTGATTAATTAAATTCTATGAAGTGATTGGATAGAACCTCCAAAGGCTGATTAATCTAAATTTACTGTCCCTGATTTGTTGCCATATGTTATATAAATATCAAAAACAAACATAATATCTCCAAAAAACCTCATAATTGTTTCCTAGCAAAATCATAAATGTATTTAAAAGTCAGGGTATGACAAATTTAAAATGGCCACTGAGCAATTTCTGGTTGTGATGTAAGCTATAATAACTCAGCTTCAGGGTTTCACTTGCTATATGTGACAGGTATGTGAGAGACTCCTCAGTAAGAAACTGGTTTTGTATCTTGGGTATTCCAAGCTTTTGGCTAATATCCACTTACCAGTGAGTGTATACCATCTGTGTTCCTCTGTGATTGGGTTACCTCACTCAGGATGATATTTTTTAGTTCCATCTATTTGCCTAAGAATTTCATGAATTCATTGTTTTTAATAGCTGAGTAGTACTCCACTGTGTAAATGTACCACATTTTCTGTATCTATTCCCCTGTTGAGGGATATCTGGGTTCTTTCTAGCTTCTGGATATTATGAACATAGTGGAGCACGGATCACATGAAGCTCAAGAAGAAGGAAGATAAAAGTGTGGGTGCTTCGGTTCTTCTTAGAAAGGGGAACAAAATACTCACAGGAGCAAATATGAAGACAAAGTGTAGAGCGGAGACTGAAGGAAAGGCCATCCAGAGGCTGCCCCACCTGGGGATACATCCCGTATACAGTCATCAAACCCTGACACTATTGTGGATGCCAAGAAGTGCTTGACTGACAGGAGCCTGATGTAGCTGTCTCCTGAGAGGCTCTGCCAGAACCTGACAAATACAGAGGTAGATGCTCACAGCCAACCATTAGACTGATCACGGGGTCCCCAATAGAGGAGTTAGAGAAAGGACTGAAGAAGCTGAAGGGGTTTGCAACCCCATAGGAATAACAACAATGTCAACCAACCAGACCCTCCCCAGAGCGCCCAGGAACTAAACCAACAACACGAAGAATACACATAAAGCAACCCATGGCTCCAACTGCACATGTTGCAGAGGATGGCCTTGTCAGGCATCAGTGGGAGGAGAGGCCCTTGGTCCTGTGAAGGCTGGATGGATGCTCGATGGATGTAGGGAAATTCGAGGGTAGGTGGGAGAACACCCTCATAGAAGCAGGGGAGGGGGTATGGGATAGGGAGTTTCGGGGGGACCAGGAAAGGGGATAACATTTGAAATGTAAATAAAGAAAATATCCAATTTAAAAAAAGAAAAGAAACTGATTTTATCGTCTTTTAAATTTGATCTACCCAGATTACATGGAGCTGTAAAGAACCACCTAGCACATGCTGGTGCTCCAATGAGAGCAATGACCTAGCCTGGCGGGTTTTTATATAGGTGACACCTGCATTTACTATGTCAAGGCTGACTAGCCATGCAAGGAGTTGTGTTGCATCTTTCAATGGTGTGTGCTTAAAATTATCTACAGGAAAAAATGAAAAGACCATGGACTTGCTATGTGCTACAACAAACATCTAGAATTGAAGTGTAGTTAAAAATATGCCCTCTCAGCCCCATGGAGGGAGCAAGAGCGTCAATGGGCCTGAACACCCCCCCCCCAGTCGTCCTGGAGTTCGGACCACCAACCAAAGAATACACATCTATTGACCCATGGTTCGGACTACATATGTGGCAGAGGATGACCTCCATGGCCATCAGGGAGAAAGGAGAGGCCCTTGGGCCTGAGGGTGCTAGAGGCCCCAGTAAAGGGGAATGTCAAGGTGGGAATATGGGGATGGGTGGGCAGGTGGGTGGGAGGAGGAATTCCCTCACAGAGGCGGGGAGGGGGAGGGTATAGGGGGTTTCCAAAGAGGAGACCCAGAAAAGGGGAAACATTGGAAATG
>CM052707.1:1797111-1821455 GCA_028551405.1 Uromys caudimaculatus | reverse complement strand
AGGAGGAGGAGGAGGAGGAGGAGGAGGAGGAGGAGGAGGAGGAGGAGGAGGAGGAGGAGGAGGGGGAGGAGAAGAGTTATCACAGTCTGCTCACCATTGTAGCCACTGGAAGCTCCTGGTAGCATATGGGAACTTTTTCCCCTGAGAGTCTGGAATTTTGTTAGGAAGATGCTGTCTATATGACTAGCCCTCAAAGAAACATTGGCCACCCTTCCACATATGGTTGACACTCCACACTAGTTGACCTTATTCATAGTGTCACAACTTGTTGTGTCACTCCCTAGGAAAAGTCTCCTAGAAGTGCATACCTATTTTTTCTAAACTTTGCCCCATGTCTCCCTCCCATTTTTAATTTTATCTTATATCTTGCCATCCCAGTAAACCTTATCCATGACCATGAAAAATAAAAAATAAAACAAAATAAATTTATGTCACCTATGTTGATGCTGTGGTTTAACTGAATGTTCATTATTATGTAGAGCCTCAACCTGAAGTACAATATAAGTCCAATATTTAAAATGTTTTCATAGAAATGCTGTAATGTTAAGACACCTTGAAATATTAAAATAAAAATTAGGAAGCAATTTAAGAACATAACACTAAAGCATCCACTCTTTGGTCTTCCTTCCTATTGAGCTTCTTGTGGCCCATGAGTTGTATCATGGGTATTCCAGGCTCTTTGCCTAATACCCACTTATCAGTGAGTACATACCATGTGTGGTCTTTTGTGACTGAGTTACCTCATTCAGGATTTGTGAGGATGGATGATCCATCCATTTGCCTGTGCATTTCATGAAGTCATTGTTTTTAATAGCTGAGTAGTACTCCATTGGGTAAATGTACCACATTTTCTGTATCCATTCCTCAGTTGAGGGACATCTGGGTTGTTTCCAGCTTCTGGCTATTATAAATATGGCTGTTTTAAGGAAGGAAGACCAAAGAGTGGATGCTTCAGTCCTACTTAGAAGGAGGAACAAAATAATCAAGGGAAGTAGAGGTTGGAACTGACTTGGGGAGAAGAGAAAAGAGGGAGGGGAAAAAGAGGGGAAGAATCAGGTGTGGGAGGAGATGTAGGAGATGTACAGAGAGTCAGGAATTGAACAGAGGTGTGTAGCAATGGGGGATGGAAAACTGGAGGTAGCAACCAGAAAGTACCAGATGCCAGGAAAGCAAGAGCCTCCCAGGACCCCATGGGATGACATTAGCTGAAATACCACACAAAGTGGAGGGAGAACCTGTGAAGACCATATCCAGAGGTTAGGCATGCCCCCCCCCTTGAGGGATGGGGCCATCCAGCCATCTCCAAAATTTTAACCCAGAATTGCTCCTGTCTAAAGGAAATATAGGGACAAAGAGTAGAGCAGAGACTGAAGGAAAGGCCATCCAGAGACTGCCCCACCTGGGGATCCATCCCACATGCAGACACCAAACCCAGACACTATTGCAGATGCCAAGAAGGGCTTGCTGACAGGAGCCTGATACAGCTGTCTCCTGAGAGGCTCTACCTGATCCTGTCAAATACAGAGGCAGATGCTCACAGCCAACCATTGGACTGAGCACAGGGACCCCAAAGGAGGAGTTAGGGGAAGGACTAAAGGAGCTGAAGGGGCCTTATCTGGCATCAATAAAAGGGGAGGCCCTTGGTCCTGTGAAGGCTCTATGCCCCAGTGTAGAGAAATGCTAGGATGGTGAGGCTGGAGTGGGTAGGTAAGTGGGGGAGCACTCTCATAAAAGCAGGGTAAGGGGGGATAACACAAGGGGGTTACAGAGGGGAAACTGGGAAAGGGGATAACATTTGAAATGTAAATAAATAAAATATCCAATTTTTTTTAAAAAAAACATAACACTAGTTGCTTTGTGTAGATTAAAACACTACCTTCAGGCATGTTAATCCAATAGTTTATAATTCTACATTCTAAATAGACTAATAATATCCTTGCTGCCCTTGGCAAAGGTATTTTGGATATCTCTTACTAAACACAGGGGCTCAGAGTTTCTTGGGAATGACCTAAGCATGGGAGAGGGAGAGGAAGACAAGGCAGGTTTCTAGACCTCCCATGCAGCTCTCTGCCCCACAGCCAAAGCTCAACGACTTTAGAAAGACTTTCTTGAGACTGCTATAGGTAGCTCTCTGCAACAGGACTGTAGTTGAGACATAAATTTAGCCATAGAGCTCAAAATAATTAACACAACACACTTCTCCTGAATGTAATATTTTTAAAATCTAAATTTAGGCCAAAGTAGGTCATCCAGTAAAGTGCACCATATCTTCATTTCCCAGTAAGCATCTTCTAAAGAAGTCCTCAGATGGCTTTTCTGAGTGTGGGACCCAGGGATCCATGACCTTGGGAACATTGGTATACAATTCCTGAATGATATGAGGCTACTCTGATGTACTACCCTCCTCTCCTACTCAATCTTTTTTGTTTTTAAATACAATGTCTTGGAATTTTTTCTATCTCTGTGGTATAATTCCATGATAATCATCAATGAAGTTAATGTTTGTCTAAATTGGATTGATTAAAAGTAGAAAGTCCACAAATATGAATATATTCATCTATTCAAACATTTAAAAGCCATTTCACAAATATGTTTACATATATATGTTAATATGTTTCACAAATATGTTAAGTTGTTTTGAGCCATGATACTAAACTATAATGATCTATTTGAATTTTTTATTAGTTACTATTTCCTCTTTTTGGTCTGTTTTTATCATTTACTCAATAACAATGAACAAACATCTTCCCAGGTTAGAATCAAGATATGAAGAGAAGACTTACACTCTTGGTCATTCTCTGTGAAGGAAGGGGATGAGCTACATCCCATCCCCTTGCCCTTTCTTTACAATGAGTGTTTAGATGCAATCTCCCTCCTTGCCATCTTCTCTCCGCATGTATCGGGTGGTCTTTGAACTTGCAATATCCTTTCGTCTGGACAACAGACACTGCAGAGACAAGGCAGGCTTTCCAGGCATCTTTCTCATGACTGCTTCCAGCCAAGAAGCTTCTCTTGACAAACCCTGCACTAGCAACAGAGAGGCAGTAATCTGTCCATGGTGACCACAAGAAGTTCTGACTGTTTTTAAGTGACTTATTTTTTCCCCTAGATGACTTATTTTTTCCCCTAGATGACTGAGGTAGTGCTCACTACTGTTCAGCTCTCAGATTCCAGAAATGAAGTAGCAGGAAAAAAAGAGATAAAGATAAAGTCATTTTAGGTATAAAAAAAATTGTGTTGAAAACAAGAGAACCATTGAAATCTCCTCATCTTCATTGTTCTGGTATATTTTAAATCTTTCAGTATCTATAATGGAGACTGATTTGTCTACTCACATTTAGCTAGAAGGCAGTTTTACCTGCTGGTTAAGTGCCATGTTTCAAAATTATATTTCAGCCTCAAACACTTGATGAACAATTTAATTACAAAACTTCAGTCCACTGTATTTTTAATTTTTTTCTAATTATTGTTCTGGTTGTACAAACCAGAGAAACTGTTATCGAAAAGTGTTGTAATCAAACACACAAAAAAGATATCATCCTAGATGCAGCCCAACAAGTGCCATGTGGCTTGACATCTGGGAATGATCTGTCAGAAATTGTGGGCAGGAGAAGGAAGCTAGGATAAGCGCCCTCATTTTTACACCTGTAATGACTAGAACTCCAAAAATGCCATTAAGGCCTTGGACAAAATAACCAAACCTTAGGCCTCTGGCTTCCGCCACATCTTCAATACTGTTCCTCACCTGGACTACTCTCAAATACCCTGTGTCATGGAGATTCTAAAACTAGTTCTGCAGGACTGGCAGCTTTGCACTCTCCAGCAGTTCATAAATGGGGTAGATGTTGGGATGGGCTAACTCAACGTCCTGGATCTGGGCCTGGGTGGTAACTGAGTTGGTGGTCTGCCTGTCAGCTCTCCTGCACCCATGCCACAACAGCCAGTTCTTCCACGTTGCCAGGGCAAGGGGCAGGGCCAGATCACCCAGGAGTGCCTGCTCTTCTAAGTGCCACAACAGTGGGTTGGGGTGAGGGCGGCTCACTGACACCACCACCAGGGCCAGCTCTAATATGCTGCCCAGGAGAGATGCAGGCTGGCTCTGGGCAGCCGCCTGGGCAGAGACTTCACCATGGCATCAGGTGGTAGTGCAGGTTACTCACATCCCGTTGTTCTTTGCGAAGAGCTAGCTGTCCCGTCCCGCCCGGGGGGGGGGGGGGGCTCCCGGGAGGGACTATCGACCAGGGTCCGAAGTGCCCTGCCTGCAGGACACTCAGTTGCTGAGGGGGGAGCTGCGGATAATGAAAAGAAAAACAGGAGACCAGAAATGCCTGGGAGCAAGGCGAAATGTCAGATCAAGCTCCAAAAAATGGCTTTATTGCTACGTTTATATAGACATTTCAAGGTGGGAAGGGCAGGAGTAAGAAGGTTACTAGAGGTCACTACAGGGCAGGAAGAGATAGAGGGGGAGAAGTTTCTCAGGGCTGCTTAATTGCAGCCAAGTATTACACCGTAGTAAATCAGCATAACAAACCTCAAGATAGCGGGATGTCTCAAGGTTTCTCTGGAGCCACAGGCTACTACAAACAACCCATCTATTCACCTCAAAGGACATCTGCAGAGGGGAGTAATCAAAGGAATGTCTGCTAAGGCCTGGGACCCTCTGGCTAGCTGGGAAGAGCAAGGCCTTAGATTCAAACAAGGCCATTTGGTCTCAGGCAGTTCTTCACCACCCTTGTGTCTCCAGCTCTGCCTCTCCATAGTGCACAAACTGTTCCACTTCACTTTCTCTTCCATCTCTCCATCACGTACTCATTCATTGTCATGGCTCCTATATGCACTATGTCAGCAAGGCATCTTCTTTTGAAAGTTAGGATGGTTAAATAATCCCTGAACAAAGTTAAACATATACACATTACAGCATAGAAAAGTTGTAATTCAACATAGTGTCATCCAGTGTCCTGGTTGAACCACTAGAGATAAGCAGATAGGCCAATCATGAGAAGCAAACAACAGGACATGTCAGTCAGCTGTGGTCTCCACTCTGCAAGTCCTGCTCTTTCTCCTGGGCTAGGATGCTGCTCTGAGAGTCACAGCAACTCACACAGTGGTCGGTTTTCTCAAGCGAAGAAGCCAACCTCTAGCATTTATATTTGTTATTGGCTTTATTGGTGGACAATATAATTCACCATTTTCCAAGGAGCAAGAGCAACAATAACCTTCATGTCTCAAGTTCTGCCTTTCTTCATAGCACATAAACACTTGGCTTCTCTTCCTCCTCCATATCCCCACTACCTATTTGCTT
Source organism: Uromys caudimaculatus (assembly GCA_028551405.1). NCBI lineage: Eukaryota > Metazoa > Chordata > Mammalia > Rodentia > Muridae > Uromys > Uromys caudimaculatus. The sequence continues at coordinate 1,816,153 of CM052707.1, read as the reverse complement.
GCTTCCACCATGACATTACCTTCGCACTTTCCACCACACAAGTTCAGCCTTGACCACAGATGATTTTAAAGAAATAAAATAAGAACATGAAATTTAATTAATTTCAAAATTCTAAATTTCAATATATTCATATATAATAAATGCACATTGATTACATTATCCCTTAATAACAAAGATGGATAATCACATGAAAGAGAGACAGAGATAAACAGGGAGGCTCAGCGAGAAAAGACAGAGGAGTAGGAGATGAGAATAAACAGCAAAATGAAGAGAAATGGAAAGGGGAAATGACAAGAGAGAGATAGAAATATGCAATGGTTCAAATTTTATTATCTGGCCAATTGAAACTCATTATAAAAATTAAATGGCACAAAGAGTTACTGTGCTGGTTAGTTGCATCAACTTGACACAAGAGTTATAGGGGAAACCCATATTGAGGAATTGTCCCCATTATAGTGGCCTGTAGCCATGTCTATGGGGTGTTTTCCTGATTAATGATTGGTATAGAAGGGGCTAACCCACTGGTCAGGTAGTCCCTGTTTGAATAAGACAGCAAATTGAGTAATGATAGAAAGCAAAGCAGAAAGCAGCATCCATCCATGGCGTCAGCATCAGTTCCCACCTCCATGTTCCTGCCTTGACTTGCCTTGATAGACTGTGATGTGGAAGTGTAAGATGAAATAAAGCCTTTCCTCCTCAAGTCACTTCTGGTCAATGTTTTATCCCAGCTACAGAGCACTAAACTAGAACAGTTATCATTTAGTGGAAATATTCATAGTGAAGACTTGTTTTAATCAGAGATTGTCAATATACCAAAAGATATAACATCAGTAACTTTGGTGGTTTGAATAGACTTGGCCTCCATAGAGTCATGTGTTTGAATGCGTGGCCCATGGGGGAGTGGCACTATTAGGAGGTGTGGTCTTGTTGGAGTAGGTGGGACCTTGTTGGAGAAAGTGTGTCATTATGTAGGCAGGTTTTGAGATCTCCTACCAATTGAATGATAGCCTCCTGGCTGCCTGTGATCCAGGCATGGGTGGGTATCGGACTCTTGGCTCCTCCGGTGCCATGTCTGCCTGCATGCTGCCATGCGTCATGCCAGCCCCAGTGAAATGGTTCCTTTATAAGAGTTGCCATGGTCATGGTGTCTCTCCACAGCAATGAAACCCTAACTAAGACAATAACTGAAAAACAAAAGACCAGGAATGACAAAGAAAAATGTAAATAGCAGAATCTTATTCACCATTAATCTCTGACAGCTTAAGAAGAAAAAAAGTGGCCAGAAATCCCAGTCCAAAATGACTGTACCAAGGAGACAACAGCATGCTCATGCTTATGTTATCCCTATCCACAGTGGTAAAAATCCAGAATCAACCAGAATTCCCCTCAATGAATGTATAAAGAAAGAAAAGGTGAGATATATATACGTGTGTGTGTGTGTGTGTGTGTGTGTGTGTGTGTGTGTGTGTGTGTATCGTGATGCTGTAAGGCTCTAAAATGGATGGTGCTCTATCTATATTACAATACAAGTGGACCAGGGAACCACTATAAATTATCCAAATACAAAAAGACAAACACAGCATAAGCTTACCCATGTGAAATTGAAAATGTTAGAGGTTGGGGATAGAACAATGGTAACCTAAGCGTAGCTAGTGAGAAAGTGGAAGAGGACTCTAAACGCAGAGTGTCCCAGATAAATGGGACAAATGTCTGTTGTTCTATTCAGGGGAAACTTGACACAGTGAACAATAATGCATCGCCTGTGTCAAAAGGCCAGAAGAGAGGGTTTAAGTGGCATCAGCGGCCCCCAAATGCATCTAAGATGAGGGATGTGCTGATCACTCCCATGCATTATGCACACCGACAGAAATAAAGCACTATACCCCATAATATGTGCAACGGTTACATCGCTCAACATTAAGTAAACAATGTTAAATAAAACAAGCTCTAAATGAAACTAAAGGTAGAAATAATTCATGTACATCTCTGTTCCATAAAATAAAAACCACAGTTTAGTTTTACATGGAACCACTATTAAAATGCACATTCTTAGACTATAATGAATCACTCCCACAATATTAAAATAGAAGCAACAGCATTCTCTAATCAAAGTGTGGAAAATTAGAAATTAAAATAAGCCAAAAAAATAATAATTTCAACAATTGGGTTACTTTATATAAATCATCTATTTTCAGAGACTTCACTGTACCAAATACAAAATAAAAATAAGACCCAAGTCATGTAGTCATTTTGAAAGATAGATGAAGTTTAAAATACTGCATTATAAAATCCTATCCAAGAATAATCTACTTTCTCACTGCACTTTAGAAACTGAATTTGGCAACTCCAGATATTTGAACAATTTGGTCTGTACTTTCCGCATAGATCCATTAAATTAAATTAAAGTAAAGTAAAGTAAAAATTCCATTTTTAACCCAAGCCACATTAAACTGCCCCAAATGGCTTGTGGCTACCATATTGGAGAGCAGAATATTTCCATTATTGCAAATAGTTATGCTAGGAAGCAGTGGCTTTAATTATACTGGGGAAATCAGCCAAACATTTTTGAAGTTTATAAGAACTGTTTAAATTTCATTTCATCAAATTATCAGGGTCCTTCCAGTGAGAATCTCAAATGAATTTTTTCCCACTTCACTTCCTAATTGTACTAAAAGATCATTCTCATAAATACATTAAGGTGCTAATTGAGTACAATGGGTAAGCTGAGCATGCTAATTATGACTAATCAATTTAATTGGTTGTTTAAGCCTTCAACAGCTATTCACCTACAGAATAATTCAAGTCAACTTGATGCTCCTCATTCTCCTTAGGAAAGGCATTTCACTCAGTTGATTTCATTGCTTCAGTGTGAACCCAGTGGAATATCAGCATTGGTATTAATATCGACACAAAATATGTACCCTAACCACAGGTGCTGTCACAGCTTGCATGAGCAGCAGTATTTATAGTCACAAGCAGTGTGTTCCTGTTAGCCCCATATATCACTAGAGCCAGAGAGAGAAAATAACCTGAAGAACCTGCACAGAGTAGAATGGAAGATGCCCTGAGGAGAATGGGGAGAATGGAATATGCCCACACAAACAGAGAAGTGGGGTGAGACAACAACAGAGTGAGTGGCAGTAGTGTGGCTAAGAAACTGAAGTTAAGGCCTGCCAACAAGAAAAACTGACTCACCATCATGCCCACAGCCAGTGTGAGCTACAAGGGTCACCAGGTGTCTACTGTGGAACTCACTCTCAATCCAGACCCAAGTGGCTGAAAAGCAGAGCTATTGGGCTCATTTATTGAACACCCCTTCTCTCCATCATCTACCCACCTTGAGTGAACAGATGATTCTCACATGTGTCAACATATTCCTATACTTCTACAACTGATCGGAGCACCAAAGGAAGCCTTTATTTGAGAGTTTCACCAAGGCTCATTGAGAAAGGAAAGTTGCAAGTTTACTTCATGTAACATTATATTCTCTTCAATAAAAATATAAAGAAACAACACAAAGCAGAGGTGAGTAGTGCATGATCCCCTGACCTCCATTGTCTGGCCCATGGCTTGTCCTGCCATTGTGAGGAGGCATGCAGACCCCAGGAGTGTCCTGCTTCCCCCAGGAGGCCTGCAGGTGTCCTGGGAACATACATACTCACCTCCTCCCCCAGAAATCCGCCACCAGTTGGGTTCGCTTGGGGTAAAACCAGCAAAGTTGAGTTTTGAGTGGTCACCTGACCTCAATCTTCTGGCCCACACTTCACTCTGCCATCCCAAGAAGCCTTTTGGGGTCCTAGGGGCATTCATCTTAGACCAGTTGGGTACAAAATACCCAGGATATAATCCACAGAACCCAAGAAGGTTAACAAGCTGAAGGGCCCAAGTGAGGATGCTTCAATTCTACTTGGGAGGAAGAAGAAAGAAATCACAGTGAGCAGAGTGGGGAAAGGACTTGGGTAGAGGAGAGGACAGGGAGGAGAAAAGGGGACCATGATCAGGTATTGTGGGTAAAAGTAGTGAAGCCCTGAGGGCCAGCAGAAAGAATGGAAACAGGCAACCTTTGGAGATAGGAGGTGGGAGAACCCTCTAGAATGTACCAGAGACCTGTGAGGTAAGAGATGTCCACGACTCAAAGGGAAGGACCTTAGATGAAATGCCCAACAGAGGGGAGAGGGAACCTGTAGAGTTCACCTCCAGTAAAAAGACAGAGCATCAAGTGAAGAGATGGAGCTGCCATTCCACAGTCAAAAACTCTGACCCAGAATTGTCCCTGTCTAAAAGAACTGCAGGAATAAAAATGGAGAAGAGATTGAGGGAAAGGAGGTCCAGTGACCGGCCCAAACTGGGATCCAGCACAAGGGGAGGCTCCAAGGCCTGACATATATTGCTGATGCAATGGTGTGCTTACAGACAGGAGCATAATAGCATGGAGGCCTTCTGAGAGGCTCAACAAGCAGCTGAAAATGTCAGATGCAGATACTTAACACTGGACAGAAGCTTGGGACCCCTGTGGCTGAATTAAGGAAAGGCTGAGGAGGAAGACAACCCCATAGAAAGACTAGCAGTCTCAACTAACCTCGATCCCCGAGCTCTCTCAGACACTGAGCCACCAACCAGGTACACTAGCTGATATGAGGCTCCCAACACATATACAGCAGAGGACTACCTAGTCTGTCCTCAGTGAGAGAAGACGCACCTAACCATCGAGAGACTTGAGTCCGGGGTGGGGGGTGGAGGGAGGAAGGGTTGAGGAGTGGATGAGGAACTATCGGAGTGTGGACCAGGAGGGGAATAATGTTAAAAAAAAAAAAAAAGATTAAAGGACAAGAATTAAAAAGAAATTGAAAACAACCTAGATGCCTCTCAACTAAAGAATGAATAATGATAATGTGCTATCTACACAATGGAATATTAAAAACAAAGACATCATGGAATTTGCAGGCAAGTGGATTAGAACTAGAAAAGATCATCCCAAGTGAAGTACCCAAGATCCAGAAAGGCACACAAGGTATGTACTCACTTATAAGTGGATATTGCCATGAAGAATACGCTAACCATGCTAGAATCCATAGACCCAATGAAACTATACTAAGGAGGTCTCAAGGGAGGATGCATGAATCTCACTCAGAAGGAAAAATGGAAGAGGTTCTTGGTCCTGTGAAGACTTGATGCCCCAGTGTAGAGGAATGCCTAGGACGTGAGGTAGGAGTAGGTGGGTGGGTGGGGGAGCACCCTCATAGAAGCAGGGGGAAGGGATGGATAGGGAGTTTGTGGAGGGGAAACCCAGAAATGGAATAACATTTGAAATGTAAATAAATAAAATATCCAGTTTTAAAAAAAAAGTGAATGGAGAGAGGGAACTAACTGGGAGAGGGGGGAAGTTGGGGAACAGAGACAGGGATCAGGTGTGGAGAGAGAGGAGTTGCAGAGGGCAAGGAGAAAGAGAATGGAAATCAGTGCTGGGGGTCATCTCTGGGACTAGCCAAAGACCTGGGACAGGGGGGTCTCCTAGAAGTCTGTGGGGGTGACCCTAACTGAGACTCCCTCCTAGCAGTGGGGGACGTAGAGTCTGATGTGGCCACCTACAATAGCCAGCAGGCACTTTCAGAAGAGGGAGGGGATCATCAACTCACCCACAATTTGCCCTATCCTCAACAGACACAGGAATAGAGATGGAACAGAGATTGAGGGAACAGTCAACCAATGACTGGCCGAACTTGAGACCCATCCCGTGGGAGAGAGCAAACCTGACATTACTAATGATCCTCTGCTATACTTGCAGACAGGAGCCTAGCATACTGTCTCCTAAGAGGCTTCATCCAACAGCTGATGGAAACAGATGCAAAGACACACAGTCAAACATCAGGCAGAACTTGTAGAGCTGTATGGAAGAGTGGGAGATAGGACTGAAAGAGCTGGAGGGCCAAGGATGCTGCAAGAAGACCTACAGACTCAACTAACCAGAGCCTGTTGGGGACCATAGAGACTGAACCACCAATCATGAAGCATGCAAGGGCTGGACCTAGGCTCCCTACACATTTGTAGCAGATATGCAGCTTGGTCTTCATGTCGTCCCCTAACAATTGAAGATAAGTCTGTCTCTGACTCTGTGCCTGCCATTGGATGCCCTTGCCCTCAGTGGGAGAGGATGCACTTAGTCCTGCTGCAACTTGTTGTCCCAGGGTGAGCTGGTACCCAACAGGGGCCTCCCCAGCTTAGAGGAGAAGGGGGAAGGGATCTGTAAGGGTGAGTCTGAGAGGAGAGGAGGGGTGGGGGTGTTGCCACTAGGATGCAAAGTGAATAAAAAATAAATTAAAGAAAATATAAAGAGGTATAGGAATTTTTTTAAAAATAATACAACCGTGGGTTTAAATAAATAATACATGGTGATTAAACAAGTTTGTCTTGGGACTGAAAAGATGACTCAGCATTAAGTGCAATTATCAAAATGATTCATCATTTTAAGCAATACGATAACAAAACATTACCTAAGGGATTGTATTGAAGTGCAAATACCAGAACTTATCATAAGAAATTATTTATACCATGAAATGTGAAGGATATCTCTAATAGAATCAGGAAATAAAAATGCTCCATGTGGTTTCTATTTTTCACAAAGTTTATGATCTACTAGAGAAAAAGTAGGATTATCTTTGTTTACAACTTATATGCTTTCATCTGAGAGACTCCACACCCATCAACTAGCTCGAGAGACATTCAGTATAAAAACGACAGAAAGGGAAGAAGTCTAATCCATTGCTACCAAATTATAATTCTTCTTATAATAAGCATTATCAAAAATTTTAAAAGTTATAAAGCTTTAACAAAAAAAATGTTAAAACAAGTAAGTGAGAATAGGGGACTAAAGGTGACCAAAGTGCAAGCCATCCATGTGGGAGAGTGTTCCTGCTAAACCTTAAAATGTGTATACTTAGTTTTGAAAAGAAAAGAAATCAAACCAAAAATGATTTTCTCAGATTAATGGATAAACATAGTGAGCATTTAAATAAAACTCACTAGCTCTTAAACTGAAAAACTAAATAAGATAGCTGCCAAGAATCTTTTAAAACTTTGTTACATTTTAGTTATTTATGGGGGTGGCATGTGTGGCACGGCATGCAAGTTGTCAGCAGACAGTCGCCAGGAGTGGGTCTGCCCCCTCCACCATGTGGGTCAGACTCAGGTCATCAGGTTCTGGAGCAAGGAAGGAAGGAAGGAAGGAAGAAATCTCATGAAGCTCACAGGAATACAAAAACAGCAACAACAAACAACAAACAAACAAACAAACAAAAGGAAAGAATAGACCCAATTACATGAAGGAACTTCAGTCATAATGAACTTGTACCAAGGTATTGGAAGAAAAGTAAAGTATTTAATATATACTAACAGGAAACTAGCCATATGTGTGAAAAATTATATATGCTATCAGAAATAATCATCAGTTGCAGTTTACAGAAATGCAAATGTATTTCCAAAACAGTCTGATGGATACTGTAAATGACATTCATGACTCCTTCTAAACAATACAGGAAATTCACTGCAATTAAAACACTTTATAGAGGCTAGAAAAATGGCTTAGCAATTAACAGCACTTGTTCTTGACGCTAAATGGAGACCTGTTCCCAGCATCCACACGGTGGTTCATAACTGTCTGTCAGTTCCAAGAGATCCAGTGCCCTCTTCTGACCTCCACAGACACCAGGCATGCACATGGTACACAGACATACATGCAGACATAATGTTCACACACATAAATAAAATTAAGAGATAATAGGTTTGCCCAGAAAAAGCTCAGTATTGGAGAACCTAAATAAAATCAACAATAATATTAATTATAATAGAATAGAACTCTATGCATTTCTTCAGAAAAAAATCTAATCTTTAAATGTACAAATAATAAGAATAAAAAGTGCTCTGCAAAATTTATACAACACCATTTTGGACACTGAAAGTCAAAGAATAACAGCATAACTTTCTCATCCACTTTTGGCTAAATAGAAAATGACTGATATAGTACAGATACATACATTTAAATCAGTTTAATGATCAATGACAGGAGAAAGTAGTGTTTTGTAGTATACCAAGTTTGGGCCAGAAATCCCTATAGTACTCATCTATTCGGTGGGCCAGAAATCCCTATAGCATTAATCTATACAGAAATGCAAGCATTCGCCTGCAGTGCATCACTGACTGCAAGGAACCCAGGTGACAGCTGAGCTCATGAAAATGAATGCGATGTGTTTTCAGGTGCTCTTAAGATAAAAGAGATTAGATGATTCTCACTTTGGTGCCAGAGTCTTTATAATTTCATGTTTCTTCATAACTTTTCACCCACATATGAACTGATCTAGAAGCTGAGAGATAAGTATGTGCACACGTGTTATAAATATGTGTGTACAAGCATGTTCAGGTGTATACGTACTATAAATATGCGTGTGCACACATGTATAAACACAAAAGGAGGGTGCTCACTGAGACACATTTTATAAAAGAACTTAAAAAGCCACACACACATCTAAAACAATGAGATTCACACAGAACTATTGTCAATCATTCCGTCTCCTGGAAATAGAATAAATGTTAAGATGTTAAAAGAGAATTGTATTAATTTTGTAGTTAAATAAACTGAAGGGAAAACAAAACCAAAAAGAGTCACTAAGGATCTAAGCTCATTCAACTTTATCTACTTCAGCCCCTTCTGCCTGATAAAGTTTGACGTGACTGCACTTGGACAGGAATATAAAACGGGCATACAAATCAAACATTTACTGAAAACAAGTCATAAGGAAACTTACCATAAAGCCATTCGTTAGTAGTATACACATAATTTTACTACTGAATGATGGCAGCAAATGTGTACACTAGCGAGGTGAATGTTGTTGTTTAGTTGTACATAAAGCATTAAGTCTCGGCCCAATAATACTCGGAAAGTGTTCGACAAGCACATCGGTGGGAGGAGGGCACCGATGACGCTGGCCTGGAGTGAGAGTGAGGTGCAGGTGTGTGCAGACCCCAGAAATCTCATCTTGAGCAGGAGTAAAGATCACACTCTACTTGTCTCAAGCCTGCGTGCCCTCAAGCGTGTAGCAATATAACTCTCCACCGTTGAGATAGTCACATAGCCCTGATGGCCAAACTACAGGTCTACACACCTGGAATTCCTCTAAGGTACATGAAGCATTCCAGCACCTCAGCTCCACCCAATAATGTACATTTAGCTCAAAAAGCCCTACCCACTCCCAAGGCTCGTAAAGCCCTTTTTATCCGAAATAAAGAGCTAATTCACTGAATATCAACTCCCAATGGTGCCTGGATACCCCAAGGGCAGAAGTAGAGCCAGGTCCACAACGAAGTAGTGCACCATCAACATTGTTCAGTTACTGATACATTGGTTCTATAAATATCACCATGGAAAATGTTGCTTCAAATAATATATAGTGAAAAATGACAGACGTATGCACATATCATCACAGAAGTCATTGGGCATCCTGTCCTAATTCCAAGTCAAGGTTCACTCAATATTTGTTAGTTAGCTAGTTAGCTAGTTAGTTTGTTTGATTTTTTACAAAGCTTAAGTCAGCAATTCAAGCATCAATGTTAAAGACCAAACATTCCAACACAATACAATTCAAAGATACATTGATTTGATGCTTACAAAGAGATGATGGTAAGAAAATACTGAAAGTCTTTCTTTTTTATATTTAAATCATTGTGTTTCCATGAGACCAGAAAAGTTCACATGTACAGTACAAACACTATCGGTCATAACACAAAACAGTCTGACCCAGGTGTTTCAATATTGTCCATTCAACAGCATTGCACAGGCAGAGAGCATTTGCCATGACAGGGCATGTGCAGGGGTCAGAGGGCATGTGCAGGGGTCAGAGGGCATGTGCAGAGAGAGGGCATGTGCAAACAGGGCATGTGCAGGCCTAAGCATGGGTGCTGTGTTCTGAACCAAGGCTGCAGTGAAATCCCGGGTTAAGTGGTTAAGCCATGCCACACACTCCTTGGGCTCACTGTGCTTTCTTTTTAGTTCATTTTTGGTTGTAGGGTGTTCAAGAACCTGTCACTGCCAAATGTTTCATGCCTTCTCCACTGGAGTCACATTTTACCATTTAAGGAACTGTGTCCTGAAGAAGTAAAATTAACAGCTCAAATGATTTAAAGATGGCTTTCTAAGTCAAAAATATTCTTCACTTTCTTCCTCCCGAAGTTCACAAAAATCATACCAGGATTTGTGAAAAAGTCCTAAGAAAACCCAACTCCTATAAATTTTAAACGATTTGAAAGCAATTCATGTGGACAAAACAGAACTGGTGCAGAGCTGTCCATACAAGCAAAGTGCAGGCACGTTCATTAAGTCATAGCATAAAATAACAGATGTAGTGCCCATTAGAATGAAATTACTTAGGAAACAACTTCTGGGGTGAGGAACTAGTTCTGAGTGCTTGGCATAAGCTCTTTCCATCCTTCTTCCCCTCCGTTCCTTCCTCGTGCACCCTAAATCTAAACTGTGACTAAGGGAGAACGGTCCTCAGCAAATATTTGGCATATGAACTCACTTTATAGTCAGGAATCTTGCAGTGTAGCCTCATATTGCTTACTCCTAAACATGGACTGATCTGAAAGCCAGCAGACTAACCACGGGTATCACACACTCACTGACCCTCCAGAGCAGTCCGCACAATAGTTCACTCAGAACTTGAGGAATCGAGACTCATGCCTTCTTGTCTCAGATGCTTCACTGCGATCCTTTGCTTTCCACTGAAGAATCCAGCGTATCTCTCCCCCAATATCCCTGGCACTCTCTCTCTCTATAGCACCTGTAGTGCTGCACAGTATAAGGCTGCTTCATTTACAACCCCAATTCAATCGATTACAACACTGAGTCTAATTCCAATGGCAAAGAAGGGAAGGGAAGGAAGCCTCTCAACAAAACGTCGCTCCCGGGACTTGGATATTCTTATGTTCTATATCATTTGTGTCACATCAAGAATAAGTACAAGATAAGTATTTGTTGAATTTATGAGAAAATGTGGGGAAAGAAATCAGGAAAACAAAACTAAAGTCACATTCCATCACTGAGGGACATCAGAGCAGGAACTCAAGGCAGAAGCACGGAGGAGCGCTGCTTACTGGCTTGCTCTTCATGGCTTGCTCAGCTTCTGTTCTTATAGAACTCAGCTTCCCAGAAGTGGCATGACTCACAGTGAGCTGTGTCCTCTCACATCAATCATTTGTCAAGAAAATTCCCCACAGGCAAACCTGGTGAGGGTGTGTTTTCCTTTTATTTTATTTATTTCTATGTACATTTGGCATTTGGCATATATGTATGTCTGTGTGAGGGAGTCAGATCCACTGGATCTTGGTTCAGACAGGTATGAGCTGTCATGTGGGTGCTGGGAGTTGAACCATAGTCCTCTGGAAGAACAGCCAATGCTCTTAACTGCTGAGCCATCTCTCCAGCCTCCTACGGGGGTGTTTTTTCAATTGAGGTCCTCTCTTCCTAGATGACTCTAGCACATGTCAAGGTGACAAAAAAATGATACCAGCCAGACATCTTAGTTTATATTTTTACTGTAATTATCTATGAAATTTTTACAGGGTTTATACCTCACATCGACCTCATTTTGAGCTGCAAAGATGTTGTGGACAAATTACTTATAAATAACATGCTTTGCTTCATTGTTGGATGCTTGTAGAAGCTTGGCCACTAGGACACTTATTCTTTGGTTTTGTATTTCTAGGAATGAAACCAGGACCATGTGCCACATGGGTGAATATTTTATCACTGGGCTACATCCTCAGCCTTTCCTGTTTCATCCATTTGTTTGTTTGCCTGTTTCTTCATTGTAGAGTCTGATACATAAACAGAGCCTCCTGTAAGCCCATCATCCCCAGTCCTCTGTTCTCCATCATCCCAAGTCCTCTGTTCTCCATCATCCTGAGTCCTTTGCTCTCCATCATCCCGAGTCCTCTGTTCTCCATCGTCCTGAGTCCTCTGATCTCCTTCATTCCCAGGCCTCATCTCTCCATCATCCTGAGTCCTCTGTTCTCCAACATCCCCAGTCCTCTGCTCTCCATCATCCCAAGTCCTCTGTTCTCCGACATCCCCAGTCCTCTGCTCTCCATCATCCTGAGTCCTCTGTTCTCCATCATCCCCAGTCTTCTGCTCTCCATCATTCCCAGTCCTCTAATCTCCATCATTCCCAGTCCTCTGTTCTCCGTCATTCCCAGGCCTCTGCTCTTCATCATCCCAGTCCTCTGCTCTCCATCATCTACAGTCCTCTGTTCTCTGACATCCCCAGTCCTCTGTTCTCCATCATTCCCAGGCCTCTGCTCTCCATCACCCACAGTCCTCTCCTCTCCATCATCCCCAGTCTTCTGCTCTCCATCATCCCCAGTCCTATGCTCTCTGTCATCCCCAGGCCTTTGCTCTCCATAAGCCCCAGTCCTCCACTTACCATCATACCCAGTCCTCTACTCTCTGACATCCCCAGTTTTCTGTTCTTCATCATCTCCAGTCCTCTGCTCTCCATAATCCACAGTCCTCCACTTCCTGTCATCCCCAGTCCTCTGCTCTCTGTCATCCCCAGGCCTCTGCTCTCTGTCATCCTCAGTCCTCTGCTCTCCACCAACCTCTGCCTCTGCTTTCTTATTGCCAAGATGTTACACATGCTGAAGTTGCTTCCTTATCATTTTCTGAGTATGTTTTATCTATAACTGACAGGTTTTATTAGGAGAAATATTAATAGCTATAAGACATAATCCAGTGAGGGTTTTTTTATTTTTGTTGTTGTTTTTGAAAAAAGGTGTCCTTGTGTTGCCCAAAATGGGCTTACACTGTCTAGGTCTCCCAAGCACTAGGATTACAGACATGTATCAGTATGGATAGCTATTTGTTTTGTTCTACTTTTATGAATTATAAATAACATGCATGAGTTTTTACAATGTAGCCTAGTCTCAACTGTAGCTACCAATCCCTTTAACTCCACTTCCCCAGTGTGAATATCACAAGATATGCAGTACCTCACCCAGCTCAGTCCAGTGGTTTCCAAGTTGTTTACAATCTTGGCTAGAGGCTTAAAGGTAATCTTCCATTGTCAAGTGTTCTTTTGGCATAAATAGACAAATAATTGAATTGTTGGTCAGAGTGTCTTCAGACTTCATAAAAATTGAAGTTAAATGAATGCCTTCTGGGCATAATGAGCAAGCATTTGCTAAAACAAAAGCATCAAACTGGTGACACATCATGACTGGTCACTCTTTCCCAGAGTCTCACACACTGTCAGGTCTCTTTACTGTTACTGCAAACCATCATTTCTTTGGCTGCTGTCCCAACATTACACTGAAGGTATATAAAATGCTGCATCTCAAGTTCTGTTACACTTCAAGGCTGAGGAAAAAGAAAATGTAGAAGGACTTTTCTTTAAGTCAATGTGTTGCTTAATGTCAATAAGATAAGTTTGATTTCCATTGGCAGCGGTCACAGTATAAAGATTCACAGTCTGGTATCTTTAAATTGCCATTTCTTATATTAGTAAGATCCCTGGAGAAGCAGAAAGTAATTCTTTATATACTATAAGAGAAGATAAAGAGAACTAGCAGACCAGGGCTCCATAGCCAAATAGCAATGGGAGAAAGCTAGACTCCCAAGAGTGTGGGCAAGCCTGTCTGCTCAGAGGGACCCACCTGGAATCCCCAGGACACAGGGACTGAGGAGTGGTTTTCTAGTTTCTTTTGGTGGCTGGGGAGCAGTTCCTGTGAGACAGGACTCCATACTCAAATAATGCCAGGAGAGAGCTGGTATTCCAGGAGTGCCAACACACCTTCAAGCACAAGCAAGACCACCACTTCTGTTCAAATTCACTGGATCAAGGGGGAACCTTGCAGAGCCATCAGGACAAGAAACCAAGGGACATCTGGGGACATCATCCTTCTGGTTTCTGTCTGCACCCTAGAGCTGATCCTGTACCACAGCACTCCAAACCTAAATTCCTCTCAGAAAGAACTTATCTTCAAGGAGTATTGACATCGAGGCTTGCAGGAGGGACAAGCCACAGTCAGAGAGAGTAAGACCAGCTAACACCATAGATAACCAGATGGTGAAAGGCAAGGGCAAGAACGTAAGGAACAGAAACCAAGGCTACTTGGCATCATCAGAACTCAGCTCTCCCACCTAAGCAAGCCCTGGATACGCCAACACACCAGAAAAGCAAGACTCAGATTTAAAATCACATCTCATGATGATGATAGAAGATTTTAAGAAGGAAATAAATAACTCCTTAAAAAAAAAAACAAGACACAGCTATACCACTCCTGGGCATATACCCAGAAGATGCTCCAACAGGTAATAAAGACACATGCTCCACTGTGTTCATAGCAGCCATATTTATAATAGCCAGAAGCTGGAAACAACCCAGATGTCCCTCATCAGAGGAATGGATACAGAAAATGTGGTACAATTACACAATGGAGTACTACTCAGCTATTAAAAACAATGACTTCATGAAATTTACAGGCAAATGGATGGAACTTGAAAATATCATCCTGAGCAAGGTAACTCAGTCACAAAAGAACGAACATGCTATGTACTCACTGATAAGTGGATATTAGCCCAAAAGTTCGGAATACCCAAGTTCCACTTCACAGTAACCATTGGACTTAGAGTGAGGTCCGAGATGGAGGGGTTGGAGAAGGGACTGAAGGAGCTGAGGGAGTTTGCAGCACCATGGAGGGAGCAAAGGTGTCAGCTGGTCTGACCCCCCAGTGCTCCCAGAGACTCGACCACCAACCAAAGAATACACATCGAGAGACCCATGGTTCAGACCACATAGGTGGCAGAGGAGGTCCTTGTTGGTCATCAGGGGGAGGAGAGGCCCTTGGGCCTGAGGGTGTTAGAGGCCCCAGTAAAGGGGAATGTCAAGGTAGGAATACAGGAGTGGATAGGCAGGTGGGTGGGAGGTGGAATACTCTCATAGAGGCGGGGGAGGAGGAGGAGATAGGGAGTTTCCAAAGAGGAGACCTAGAAAGGGGGAAATATTGGCAATGTAAATAAAGTATCAAACAATAAAAATAAAAATAAGCAAACAAACAAACAAAAAGAATGAAATTTAGTAACCTAAAAAAAAGAAAAAAGAAAAACAAGAGAACACGGGTAAACAACTAGAAGCCCTTAAAAAAGAAACACAAAAATCCCTTAAAGAATTACAGGAAAACACATTCAAACAGATGAAGGAAATGAGCAAAATCATCCAGGAACTAAAAACACAAATAGAAACAATAAAGAAATCACAAAGGGAGACAACCCTAGAGTTAGAAACCCTAAGAAAGAGATCAGGAGTCATAGATGCAAGCATCACCAACAGAATACAAGAGATAGAAGAGAGAATCTGAGGTATGGGAGATACCATAGAAAACATTGACACAACAGTCAAAGAAAGCACAAAATGCAAAGAGCTTCTAACCAGGATACAATGTATCCTGGATATCCAGGATATCCAGGATACAATGAGAAGACAGAACCTGAGGATAATTGGTATAGAAGAGAGTAAAGATTCCCAACTTAAAGGACCAATAAATATCTTCAACAAAATTATAGAAGAAAACTTCCCTAACTTAAAGAAAGAGATTAACATAAATATACAAGAAGTCTAGAGAACTCTAAATATATTGGACCGGAAGAGAAATTCCCACCATCACATTATGCTCAAAACACCAAATACACAAACTAAGGAAAGAATATTAAAAGCAGTAAGGGAAAAAGGTCAAGTAACATATAAAGGCACACCTATAAGAATTACAGAAGACTTCTCACCAGAGACTATGAAAGATAGAAGATCCTGCGCAGATCTCATACAGACCCTAAGAGAACACAAATGCCAGTCCAGGCTGCTATACGCAGCAAAACTCTCAGTTATCATAGATGGTGAAACCAAAATATTCTATGACAAAACCAAATTTACACAGTATGTTTCCACAAACCCAGCCCTACATAGGATAATATATGGAAAATGCCAACTCAAGGAGGGAAACTACACCCTAGAAAAAGCAAGAAAGTAATCTTTCAACAAACTCAAAAGAAGATAGCCACACAAACATAAAAATAACATCGAAAACAACAAGAAGAAACAATCACTATTCCTTAATATCTCTTAACATCAATGGACTCAATTCCCCAATAAAAAGACATAGACTGACAGACTAGATACATAAACAGGACCCAGCATTTTGCTGCATCCAGGAAACACACCTCTGGGATAAAGACAAACACTACCTCAGCAATTTTCTAGGCAAATGGTACCAAGAAATAGGCTCAAGTAGCCAATCTAATATCGGATAAAATTGACTTTCAACCAAAAGTCATCAAAAAAGATAAGGAAGGACACTTCATACTCATCAAAGGAAAAATCTACCAAGAAGAACTCTCAATTTTGAACATCTATGCCCCGAATGCAAGGGCACCCACATTCATAAAAGAAACTTTACTAAAGCTCAAAGAACACATTGCACCTCACACAATAATAATAGGAGACTTCAACACCCCATTATCATCAATGGACAGATCTTGGAAACACAAACTAAACAGAGACACAGTGGAACTAACAGATGTTATGAACAAAATGAATTTAACAGATATCTATAGAACATTTCATCCTAAATCAAAAGAATATACCTTCTTCTCAGCACCTCATGGTATCTTCTCCAAAATTGATCATATAGTCAGTCACAAAACAAACTTCAACAGATACAAGAAGATTGAAATAATCCCATGCCTCCTATCATATCACTATGAATTAAGAGTGGTCTCCAATGGCAACAGCAACAACAGAAAGTCCACATACACATGGAAGCTGAACAATGCTCCCCTCAATGACAACTTTGTCAAGGAAGAAATAAAGAAAGAAATTAAAGACTTCCTAGAATTTAATGAAAATGAAAGTACAACATACCCAAACCTATGGGACACGATGAAAGCAGTGTTAAGAGGAAAACTCATAGCTGTGAATACCTCCAAAATGAAATTGAAGAGAGCATATACTAGCAGCTTAACAGCACACCTGAGAGCTCTAGAACAAAAAGAAGCTAATACACCCAAGAGGAGTAGAAGGCAAGAAATAAAAATTAAGGGCTGAAATCAACCAAGTAGAAACAAAAAGAACTATACAAAGAATCAACAAAACCAGGAGCTGGTTCTTTGAGAAAATCAACAAGACAGATAAACCCTTAGCCAGACTAACCAGAGGGCACAGAGACAGTGTCCAAATTTACAAAATCAGAAATGAAAAGGGAGACATAACAACAGATTCTGAAGAGATTCAAATAATCATCAGGTCCTACTACAAAAGCCTCTACTCAAAGAATTGGAAAATCTGGATGAAATGGACAAGTTTCTAGCCAGATAGCAAATACCAAAGTTAAATCAGGATCAGATAAACCATCTAAACATTCCCATAACCCCTAAAGAAATAGAAGCAGTCATTAAAAGTCTCCCAACCAAAAAAAGCCCAGGAGCAGACAGGTTAAGTGCAGAATTCTATCAGACCCTCAAAGAAAACCTAATACCAATACTCTTCAATCTATTCCACAAAATAGAAACAGAAGGAACACTACCCAATTCATTCTATGAGGCCACAGTTACACTGATACCAAAACCTCACAAAGACCCAACAATAAAAGAAAACTTCAGACCAATTTCCCTTATGAATATCGATGCAAAAACACTCAGTAAAATTCTCACAAACTGAATCTAAGAACACATCAAAACGATCATTCACCATGACCAAGTAGGCCTCATCCCAGGGATGCAGGGATGGTTCAATACCCGGAAATCCATCAATTTAATCCACTACATAAACAAACTCAAAGACAAAAACCATATGGTCATTTCATTAGATGCTGAAAATGCATTTGACAAAATTCAATATCCCTTCACAATAAAAGTCTTGGAAAGATCAGGAATTCAAGGACCATATCTAAATATAGTAAAAGCAATATACAGCAAACCAGTAGCCAACATCAAACTAAATGGAGAGAAACTTGAAGCAATCCCACTAAAATCAGGGACTAGACAAGGTTGCCCTCTCTCTCCCTATCTATTAAATACAGTACTTGAAATCCTAGCTAGAGCAATTAGACAACAAAAGGCAGTCAAAGGGATACAAATTGGAAAGGAAAAAATCAAAATATCACTATTTGCAGATGATATAATTTTATACTTAAGTAACCTGTAAAACTCAACAAGAGAACTGCTACAGCTGATAAACAACTTCAGCAAAGTGGCCGGACACAAAATTAATTCAAGCAAATCAGTAGCCTTCCTATACTCGAAGGATAAACAGGCTGAGAAAGAAATTAGGGAAATGACACCCTTCACAATAGTCACAAACAATATAAAGTATATTGGTGTGACTCTAACCAAACAAGTGAAAAATCTGTATGACAAGAACTTCAAGTCTCTGAAGAAAAAAATCGAAGAAGATGGAAAGATCTCCCATGCTCATGGATTGGCAGGATTAATAAACTAAAAATGGCCATCCTGCTGAGAGCAATCTACAGAGTCGATGCAATCCCCATCAAAATTCCAACTCAATTCTTCATAGACTTAAAAAGAGCAATCCTCAAATTCATATGGAATAACAAAAATCCCAGGATAGCAAAAACTATTCTCAACTATAAGAGAACGTCTGGGGGACTCAGCATCCCTGACCTCAAGTTGTACTACAGAGCAGTAGTGATAAAAACTGAATGGTATTGGTACAGTGACAGGCAGGAAGATCAAAGGAATAGAATTGAAGACCCATAAATGAACCCACACACTTACGGTCACTTGATCTTTGACAAAGGAGCTAAAACCATCCAGTGGAAAAAAGACAGCATTTTCTTTTTTTTTTTTTTTTTTTTTTTTTGATATTTTATTTACATTTCCGATGATTCCCCTTTTCTTTAGAAACCCCGTGTCCCCTCCCCCTCCCCTCCTCTGTGAGGGAATTCCTCCTCCCACCTACCCGCCCACCCATTCCCATATTCCCACCTT
>CM052707.1:1743417-1796611 GCA_028551405.1 Uromys caudimaculatus | reverse complement strand
GTTCATAGCAGCCATATTTATAATAGCCAGAAGCTGGAAACAACCCAGATGTCCCTCATCAGAGGAATGGATACAGAAAATGTGGTACATTTACACAATGGAATACTACTCAGCTATTAAAAACAATGACTTCATGAAATTTGCAGGCAAATGGATGGAACTTGAAAATATCATCCTGAGTGAGGTAACTCAGTCACAAAACAAGGAACATGGTATGTACTCACTGATAAGTGGATATTAGCCCAAAAGTTCGGAATATCCAAGTTTCACTTTACAGTAAGCACTCGACTGAGAGTGAGGTCCCAGACGGAGGAGTTGGAGAAGGGACTGAAGGAGCTGAGGGAGTCTGCAGCCCCATGGAGGGAGCAACAGTATCAACTGGCCTGACCCCCCCCAGTCCTCCTGGAGGCTGGACCACCAACCAAAGAATACACATCAAGGGACCCATGGTTTGGACCACACATGTGGCTGAGGAGGTCCTTGTTGACCATCAGGGGGAGGAGAGGCCCCAGTAAAAGGGAATGTCAAGGTGGGAATATGGGAGTGCGTGGGCGGGTGGGTGGGAGATGGAATTCTCTCACAGAGGTAGGGGAGGGGGAGGGGATAGGTGGTTTCCAAAGAGGAGACCTAGAAAGAGGGAAACATTGGAAATGTAAATAAAGTATCAAAAAATAATTAAATAAATAAATAAATAAATAAATAAATAAATAAATAAAATATTGAGCCAAGAAAAAAAAAGAAATATACAAGTAGATTTTCTTTGACTATAAATACAAAGGTGGAAAATCTACACATCATAAAACATATTAATGGCTCACTTAAAAAGACTCAGATGGATTGCTTTTTACTTCTATTCAAAGAAATGTAGGCATAAAAGTCTGATGGTTTCATTCCATTATCAGCAGTCCTGCTTGTCTTAACACTGTTACACTTAGTACAGAAAAACTGTCATATTTAATGATCTGTTTCTGGGCGCAAAGGGGAAGAGGTTTATTTGTAAGTGATCGGCTTGGTGTCTAAGCAGCACTGTGCAAATACAGTAGTTACCTGGTAATATGGCCAAAAGGTTGCAAACGACAGTAAATAGCCTTGGATTAGCCAGAAAAAGCCTGAGCATCTAATTCTACAGGGGAGAAGCAGGACCCAAACATGGCAGAGACATTCATAATCCAGCAGAACTTTACACAGAGAGGGTCCCCTCCATCCTTAAACAGGGAGTATCTGCTGGTCTTTCATTCTCTATCTTTAATGAAACAACTATGTGCTCTCTCTTTCTCCCTCTCCCCTCTCCTCCCCCCCTCACCCGGGAGCCAGCTACACTAGGGTACTCTTCTGTCCACTCTCTTCTAGCTTACATACTTCAGTGTGACTACATGGAGTTCGCTCATGTTCTTACTGATGCCATGCTTTGCAGACATCCAGTCCTGCTGTAAAGCTGCTGCAAAATCACCAAGTCTTTCTCCACCAACATGAACTAGTCAGAATTTCTATTGACCAAAGGCTCACCCCAAGATACCTCAAGACGACTGTCTGGCTATCATCATACTAAATGCCTTCCTTTGATTAGCTCTGATGCTAGAAAACTAAAGTCTCCAGACACCAGCCATTGGCCCCTACATACAAGCAGCTTCCATAGGTGGGGATAGCATGAGGTTAGAACCATGCAATGCAATAGATGCAGTCTATCACACACGTGTAGCACACAGTTTCACTCCTGAAATTAGCTATGGTCTCAATTAGCTTTAAGGGCGTAATTCTAATTTTTCTTTTAATGTTTTTAACTCAGTGGTAGTGAGTTTCTATTACATAAAATAATGATCTGAGTATTGAGAAATAAGAGGTAAGACACAAAAATAGTCTGGCAAAACAGATTTTGCAAGAACAAAGTTTCAAAACTTGAAATAAAGAATAGTGAAGGAAAAAGCCAAGCAACAGCAAGGCATTCGGGATGAATGAGAAGATGACCCATGTTCAAATTCCAGCTGTAATGTTTCCCAGCTGTGGACTTTGAACAAGTTGCTTAATTTTTCTAAACATAAGATTTTCTTCTATAAAATAAATGTAAAGACAGAGCCCACCATTTTCAAATGTTTAGGTGAACACACACAGACACACACACACACACACACACACACACACACACACAAACACACACGGCACTTGCCATCCTGAGCTAAAATTTTAGTTCCTTGGTATCCTAAGAGCTAAGATATTAAATGGAATTTTTTCAATTATGTTTCACAAGGCAAAATTCCTTAGTTCTTAGTTAAGGCCAAGGAAATAATAAAATAACTTAGCATGCAAAAGAGCCCTGCTTTTCTTCACGTGTCTTTTATTCACTGGTATCTATGATTCATGCCATTTGTCACCTACCAAGTGACATGAAGTCCCACCAGAAGGCAATATCACTATACTTTGACCTGGTAACTATTTGATAATCACTTATAACAAACACTTTAGCCAGGTGTGAGGGCTCAGGCATATAATCCCAGTAACTGAAAGGCCAAGCACTACGCCCTTCCTGTGTGCCTACTGCAGAAATCCTTGCACAGCGGCACTTATTACTTCATTATTTACAACCAAAAGCAGTCTGGATACCCATCAATAGATGAACGGATAAAGAAAAGTTAGCATATGGAGCCAGCAAAGTTGGTACAGTACATGTCAACCTGTAGAAGCATGAGGACATGTGTGTGAATCTCCAGCACCCATGTAAACATGGTGGGCATGGTGACACACTCCTATAGCCCTAGCACTGGAAGGATGGAGACAGAAGGAACTCACTGATCAGCGAGCCTTGCCCTTGTCCAGTCAGTGAGCTCCAAGTTCAGTGATAGACCCTGTATCAAAAGTAAGGTGGAGAGTAATGGAAGAACATTAAGCTCTGACTTCCACATTCACCCACGCACATGCATAACTGAACACATATGTGCAAACACACACAAATGTGTGCACACCCACATAGCATACACACATACACAAAGAAACGTGGTATATAAAACACAGTGGAGTTTGACTCTTGTATAAACAATGAAATTATATCTTCTCCCAGAAAGTAGATGGATATAGAACAAAATCAGCCAGATTCAGAAAAGCAAATAGTGTATGTTTTATTTGTCACGTGGAATTCAGTTTTAAATATATGGTATGAGATCAGAAGGATTGTTTGGGAGGGAGCGCAGGCCTATGGTGACAAGGAGGAGAGGACAAGCAAGGGCAGTGATGACTGAGCATGGACAAATTGTATGTGCGAATGCTCTCATAATCACACCATTCTCTGTGCTAGTTTTAAAAAGGGGGGGGGAAGGGGGAACTCGTGAGCTTTTCTTTCTTTTTCAACAGAGAAAAACCCTGTGGTGCTAAACCACAGCAAGTTAGGTCTCAGTTGTTAATCAAGAATAATCTGATCTGTACTGACTAATGCAGAGCAGATTTCGGGACTCTAGAAAACTGTTAAGCAGACTCAGATAAAGTCACCCTCATAACTCAGATGGACACTATTCACTTTTGACACATCACTGCAGAACGGCAGCTTCCGTTACCTTCATCCTAAAATGAGAATAA
Source organism: Uromys caudimaculatus (assembly GCA_028551405.1). Classification (NCBI taxonomy): domain Eukaryota; kingdom Metazoa; phylum Chordata; class Mammalia; order Rodentia; family Muridae; genus Uromys; species Uromys caudimaculatus. Next base: position 1,793,047 of record CM052707.1, on the reverse strand, counting down.
AGGACCCAAGTATCTCTTTCAAGACTTGAGTATATGATGAATCATATAAGAATATTCAAAAGCTACTGTCTCAAAACTGAGGGACGTTAAACACAGAAAAAAAGAAAGCTGTGTGAGCACATCTTTTAAAAACAATAGTTTGGAAACCCTGCTTAAGAAAATCAAACTGTTTCTAATGCAATTAATTGTGTTCTATAATAGAGCTGGAGAACATTTATAGACTAAACAATTTTCAAGCATGCAACAAAGTAATATTCACATTGGAAATATTACAAATCAAGTAAGGAAGCAGGATAATATGACCCACCATTTGCAATAAACTAAAAAATAAGGCAGATGGCAGAATTAGTAAGAAGAATTTTAAAATGGGTGTTGCAACTGTATTCCATGTGTTCACAAAGCTTAAGGAATGGTTGACTATGTTAAACAAAGTATTAAAATGCCTAGTAATGACCGTATCTAACCTCAAGATAAAATATATTACGCCTGAGATAAGTTCTATAGTGGTCAAGGAAAACACCACATTAACATAAGATTGGTAAACGTGAAGATATGCCAACGAAAATGATTCAGAAAGAAAAATAAAAGGACAGCCTGAAAGCAAAGCAAATATTAAGTTCCGGTGAAATGTAGTCAGTATGAAAATACTCATAATTCAAGAAGTAAATGACAAGACAGAAAAAAAGGAAGAAATATTCAAAGATTTTTTTTTTAATAAATGAAAAATAGATCCTCATGTGAAATGCAAGTGCTCTTGTCATGACCATCACTACCGCAGAGCACAGTAGTGGGTGAACCATGGAAGACCTTAGCCCAAGGTCACAGCAGTACATTGAACAACTATCCAGGGGCTGGACAGACAGCTCAGTGGTTAAGAGCACTGACTGCTCTTCCGGAGGTCTTGAGTTCAAATCCCAGCAACTACATGGTGGCTCATAACCATCTGTAATGGGATCTAATGCCCTCTTCTGGTGTGTCTGAAGACAGTTACAGTGTACTTACATATAATAAATAAATAAAAATCCTTGGGCCAGAGTGAGCGGGGCCGGAGTGAGAAGGAAAAACAACAGCAACAACTATCCAGAAGAAATCTAGGTCTATTGGATTGGGGCTGTTAACATTCCCTTCAAAAGAGATAAGAGGGTCTCATGTTATTCATAAGGCCTAATCATTCCTGGAGATGATTCCACCACTCCCTCCTGCCCAAGCTATAAATCATTTTAGAAATGTTTAAGTGTAGTTGTGGGTGATTAATCCACTCTAATCTCCCTGGAGGTGGCCGAATGAGTTCCTTGATACCCGCTCCAATGCTCTGGATTCTTGAATAAAAGACACACACACACACACACACACACACACACACACACACACACACACACACAGCCTTATATTTAATATGCCTTAATCAGCTCAATGACTGGGTAACTCCCAACTTCCACTTTGTTAATGCCTCCTCTCTGTTACTCCTATACTATTACCTACTAAAATCTGTATTCCATCTTTGCTATCTTAGACCCAATAGGGAGGAGGAGCATGGGCCCACTCTTCTCCAGCTCTGACATGACCGTATCCTCCCCTCTCCCATCTCTCCTCTTCTGGCACAGTGATTCTGCTTTCTTTCCCTCCTGCATTTCTTGCCTGGGAATCCTAAAAGTCCTGCCTCTGTCTCCCTCCCCAGCCATTAGCCGCAGGCAACTTTATTTAACAATCAAAGCCAACTAGGGAAAGAGACCCTCAGTGTCTTGCATCCAGATGTGCAAATTCTCGTGTAATTTTGGGAACCCAATTAACATAAAACAAGCAATAAACCAAATCCACAACATTTCCCACTTTTAAGACATTAAAGACGCCTTTACTCTCGATATACATTGAACATAATTATAATAATTATATAAATTGTATAGTATGACAGACATTTATAGCATCCAGGCCATCATATTTAGCAGTTTAGATAAAGTATTCTATCATCCTAACTTAAAGAGTTTATAGTTCTGTACCTCAATTAGGTTTGATTTTAACTTGTATTACCAACTGAAAATCATCCCTTCAAATCTGAAACATCTTTCTAAAGTTAGACAATTTAAGTTCTGTGTTTCCAGCTATTGGCTGTTGGCATCTTTATTTACCAATCAGAACCAACTGGGGGCAGGTTCTCAGAAGCTACGTGCAGTACAGACACTCTAATGCAAGCAGTTTTGGGGGAACATAATTGCCATTTGTAATACAAGCAGTTACATTAAAGTATACATTATTAAAAAAAATACTAAGACTGAGACTTTTTGGTGGCACAGCTGCCATGAGTCACCTATCTTTCTATAAGTAACCCCAACAAATGTACCTATTTCACTAAACTGGACTTGACAGAATTTTTACTCAACCTGCTCTCTCTGCATTTGAAAGTATTCTCAGGAAAATTATTCAGCACCGGAGATCAAAAATGTTAAAACCTGGAGGAAGCTATCCAAAGAACATCAAAACCATTATTTATTAACAGAGACAGAGACAGACATCAGTTGCATGCATTACGCACATTAGTGATTAATTCTGACTTACCAGCATGCTTCATTATGGAAAAAAAAAGCACTTCCCTTGGAGTCCAGACTTGAATTCTCTACTTCATGCTTCCTGTGTCTTCCATCTGTATGCACATCTCTCTGTGTTTGTGCTTCTGTGTATGTCTGTGTGCTTCTGTCTGTTGTATAAACTGTTGTGTCTATGTGTAAGTGGTATCTGTCAGTTGTGTGTCTGTTTCTAACAAAAGACTTTGCTCTGTATTTATTAAACAGCGTAGAAAGAGTCACTCAGGAAAGAAATGGGATATGTCCAGAAATCTTTAAAAGGGATCAAGTCTCTGATTCCAACTGATCCCAACTGACACAAAGGACAAACATCATTGTCAACCAATATCAATAAATTATTGCTTTCAACGTGTATGGTAGATCTTATAAAGTTGCCTTCAACTTCTGTATTTATTGTTTTCAGCAAATAATCCAGGCACTATTCTGAGCCAGTGGCATGGAAGAATATATAACTTAAGACTACTGCTATGCATTAGCTTAGGTTGTAAAAGTTAACCACATGGGAAATCAAACACAAGTAAGGTTGGCTATTATGTTTTCTCTTAAAGACAGGTTAAACAAATAGTTTGCATATGCAGTAGACTAGCATTCTTAGGTTTAAAGTGACTTCATGGTGGCTACGAGATCCAGCAAAAGTTCCAGTCTCTTAGAATGTAAGAATATCGCATTGCCACAATCAGTGACTATATGGGCAACAAAGGTTTACAGACTTTTCATCGGACACTCTGAAAGCCAATAGCTAGTAGAATTTGTTTTTAAAGAACTAAATTTTTAAAATACCTTTAAAAAACATTTCATTCATAGAGAAAACTAACAGGTCCATGATCACCAGGTGCTAGAATCTGGGTGTTTAAGAGATTGGAATAACGGAGAGTTCATGGGTCTGTGCTAGGCCCTCTGCGTGTACATTATGGTTGTATAGCTTAATGTTGCTGTGGGACTCCTGGGAATTTGCAGGGGTCTCTGACTCTTTTGCATGCACTCAGGACCCTTTTCCTCATTCTGGATTGCCTAATTTGGCCTTGATATGAGGAGTTGTGCCTAGTCTTATTGCAACTTGTTATTCCATGTTTCATTGATGTCCCTGGAGGCCTGCTCTTTTCTGAAGGGAAATGGAGGAGGAATCTGGAGAGGGAGGTAGAGAGGGGGCCCGGGAAGAAGGGAGCGAGAGGAAGCTGTGGTTCAGAGGTACTGTATAAGAGAATAAATAAAAGAAGATTGAAATATAGCTGTAATATATCAATAGCATAAGGAATCTTTGTGACTGCAATTATTACACATTCTATAAAGCCTTATGGGCCACGTATACAGCTGGTGGAAATATAAATGAGGAATATGGATGTCATTAATATGAAAGTCATTAATTTTGTGTTATAATTATGTAAAACACTACCATTGGAAGAAACTGGACAAAGCTCATAATGAATTGTTTTGTACAATCTTTTGCAATTTTCCTGCATCAACAATTATTTCCATTTCTAATTTTTTTATTACATTCATTTATGTATTGGAGTTGGGATGTGGGCAAGTGTCATGGTGCACTTGTGGTTGTCAAAAGGCAACTCGCAGGAGCTGGTTCTTTCCTCCCACCATGCAAGTTCTGTGAATTGAACTCAGGTCATCAGTCTTAGTGGCAATTGCTGGTACTCACTAAGCCATATTGCCAACCCTACTTATTTTAGCTTTTTTTCACTAAAACTAAGGGACTGGAGAGATAAGTCAGAAATTGAGAACACTGACTACTCTTCCAAAGGATCCAGGTTCACTTCCCAGCACCCACGTGGCAGCTCATTATTGTCTGTAACTCAAGTTCCAGTAGGTCTGATACCATCTTCTGGCTTCTCTGGGTACCAGACCTGTACATGATACACAGACATTCCCTCAAGAAAAACATTCATTCACATAACCTAAAATAAAAAGATAAAATACTACTATAAGAAAAGACAAGAACAGCAGAAAGAAACAATGAAGTCTGCATCTACACAGAAAAATGGAAAACCACAGAAATAATGTGTGCAGGCAGATATTAAAGACAATTATATTTATAAAATTTTTATCTGGGGGGATATAATCGTCCATTTTAAAAACACTTGAAACAATGTAGCATGAAATATATAAGATGAGAAAAATGTACAAAACTATCCTAAAACTCAGAAGGGCTGAAATGGAAATGTCTGGTTATGAAGTTCTTACTAATTCATGGTACAGTCCACTATCACCTGGAAGTCCAGGGTAATGACTGAGTGACCTGTAAGACATAAGACACCAACTTTTAAAGTGGAAGTTGTAATGTGTTTAAAAAAGAAAATAAAAAGCAAGCAAGAAACAAGGAAATGAAACAGAAGCAGGGCACAAAGGACAACAAGAAAGCTAACCATAAGTTTTCAGTTTCAACCCAACAATCTCAAAACTCACATTAAACCTTCATGGACCAAGATGATGTTGTAACCAAACCATCCTCAAAAAGCTCACAAAAGCTCCAACCCTAGGGGCTCTGACTATGAAGTAACCTGGAAGTAGCATCATGGTTGTGTAAGCAGTGGAGATTAAACAATATATATACTGACTAGTTTTTTGATTTGACAATTGTCAAAGAATTTATTAAATTACACTATGGCCCCACCCATCCTCTTTTGGGTATTCCAGCTGGGCTTGAATGAATCTTTGCCACAATATATAAATAACCCAGGTGAGGGGTCCATCAACACATAAAAAGGTAAGCAAATAAAAATAAATGTAGACAATCAGAACATACAATGTCATATTGTTATCCATAACAAGAGATGAGCTTCTTGCATAGCTGAGCCTTGGAATTACTTTGCTAAAGAAAAAACTCAGATGCAAGGAGAAAACAGTATATGCTTCCACATATACAAACTTTATCAAAGAGCCAAATTCATAAAAGCAGAAAGGGAACAGAGGCTCCCAGGGAAGAGGGAGGTCAGAGTCTTACGGTTAAGGGCTACAATTTCAATTTGGAGTGTTTTATTCTTAAGTTTTAAATATAATGGTGATGGTTACATAATGTACTTAAGAACAGACCTATGAACCTAACAAAGATCAAAACAGTAAATGTGAGCCAGCAAGACAGCCCAGTGAATAAAAGGCTTGCTGAAGAAACCTGTTGGTGAGCTCCATTCCCGGGTTCTGTGCTGGAAGGAGAGGAATGGCTCCAGAAAGTTTTCCTCTGACCTCAGTCACTCTGGCATGTGCACACCTGCACACACACACACACACACACACACACACACACACACATATGCACACACACACCTACACACATCTGCATACACACCTGCACACATACACGTGCACACACATACCTGCATACACACACAACTACACACACATCTGCATACATACCTGCACACACACACACGTGCATATATACACATTTACACACACCTGCACACACACACACATACACACATACACACACACACCTACACACACACACATACACATATACACACACACACATACCTACACACACACACACACACACATGCACACAAACATACACACACATACACACACGCCCCCACACACAAACATACACACACAAAAACATATACACACCTGCACACACACAAACATGCACACACACATACACACAAACATACACACACATACACACACAAACATACACACACATACACAGACAAACATACATACACACACAAAAACATACACACACCTGCACACACACAAACATGCACACACACATATACATACACGTGCATCTTCTAATAATAATAAAATTGCTTAAATGTTAAGTGTTCCATATTTTATAGTGGTGGGGAAGAAGACGTGAGTGTAGCTCAGGGGCAAACACCGTCTACTACATGTAGGGCTCTGAATTCACTCCTCAGCACTTCAAATACATAACAGAATGCAGGAGAATGCTCATCTGCGGGCCCAGGAGACAGGCTTCCAACAAGCTGTGCTGGCTCATGCCTTGAGCTTAGATTTCTCCCCCATATTATGATGGAGAAAATATGTTTATTAAACTTCTACGTTTCTGGTATTCTGTTATGGGAGTCCTAGAAGATCATTATAAGGTCAATGGTAAGATTACAGGAAAACACACGAAGCAAAATCATGCCTATACAAAGGCCACAAGAATACATAAATAAGGCCCTGGAACTGATGGGTGTAGCTCGAGTACAGCGTGAACACCATGGCCACTCACATCTTCTAAGGAGACCATAAATAATTTAAATTTGGAATATGAAATCAGAATTTACAATGGTTCAAGAATGACTTAGCTACAAATATGTACATAAGCTGAGAAAGTAAATACAAAAATGCCCTTTAGAGTACATTCTTTTAAATTGGTGTACATAAAATGAGCAACATAATATGGTATTTTAATAATGAAATTCAACCATATCCCATGACCATCTCTAGCCCCACCTCCCCCTCCTGACTTCTTCCCAAATGGTCTTCCTTACACTCTTATAAAGTCTGTTTGGACCAAAATTTTTCACATGAGATAAAAATTTAAAAGTGCTGGAATTGCCTCCGAGTCTGGTTGACCTTCCATAAAGAGAAGCAGTTTTGTCTCTTCTTGCCAGTGACATACTTGGTCTGTGTTGCTGAATAAGGCTACACTGTGTACACATCCCACGTCTTGTTTATCCATTCACCTACCAATGGGCTAGGCGGATTTCATAGACTTAGAAATACTGCTATCATTAACACATGCACCCATAGGGGGCTTGAAAGAAGTTCCACCCCTTTTGTGTTTGAGCAGCCTACTCAAAAGAACCGACTTCCGTATGACTGGACTAATTTAATTCCTGTTTTCTCACAACCTCTACAGAATTTGGCCCTTTATTGTTTGTTTTATTTTCATGATGTAAAGAAAGCTAGTTTTGGTTAGCTTTTCCTGTTGGACATGTAAGTGGGGATATTTTATCTTTGCAGTTTTGAGCCATTATTGGCATCTTAGTTTGTGGTTGTGGGACTTTGTGACTGCTCTTACTGACATTTTGGTTGGTCAGGAAAACATATGCAGAAGTTCTAAAACCTTCAAGAGTTGTCTCAGGTGTCCATTTCTGCTACTTGGGACCCATGTCCTAGAGACTCCACAACATCTCAGGCAGCACCACCAAGGAGGGACCATGAGTCTCTGGGGAACATTTCATACCTGAATTATAAATTCTACCCCAGCCTCCATAGGCTCATCACCATCTCATGATGAAAGATGATCACCACTCGTTATTTTATTTTTAATCAGTAGCCTTTTTAGCTGGAGGCGGTATCTTATACCTGTAATCCAGCATTCAAGAGGTTGGGCCAGGAAGATTATGCCAGCTTCAAGGCCAGCTTCAGAAGCATCATGAATTATAAGTCTATATAGGCTCAAAATGAGAGCTTGTCTCAAATAAAATTAAAAAGTATTTTCAAGTAATGTTAACTATTTGAAAAAATTGAAATGAAAACATAGGGCATAGCTCAAGCATTGACAAATATATAATAAAATTTTTTCACATAACGATACTGTACAGAATAATTTCTCTGCTCTTAACATGCCACACCCCACCTATTGACTCAACCCCTTCTAGCTCACACTTCTGTCAAGAACGGGTCCTTTCTATTTTCTCCATAGTTTCACCTTTTCAAGACTTCCATATAGTAGGACTCATACAAAAGGCTTCTTTTGAAAACTGGCTTCTTTCAGCAATGTGCAGTTGAAGTTCCTTGTCATGATTTTTCTTTGGATTTTTAAGATACACTCCTTCTTAGGCTAGCCTTGAACTTATGATTCTCTGCCGCAGTCTCATAAGTACTGAGAGAACTGATTTGTACCACACCAAACTAATTGTTTTTGTAACTAGAGATTAAACCTAAACCCAGAACTGTGCACGTGCCAGACAAGTTCTGTGCCACGGAGCCATATTCCTAGCCCTTCATTTGCTTTAAGACTTGCACCCACCTATCAAAAATGCATCTTTATTGCTTACAAGTTTCCTCAACTGTGAAGGAAGCTGCTATAGGTACTAGTGTTCAGGTTTGCATGTGAACATATCAGGAAAAGATATCGCTAAATCAAGTGATTGAAGTATGTTTACTTTTGTAAGGAATTGCCAAACTGTTGTCCAGAGCAGATCTAGGGTCTATTTGGCCTTCCCATCAATCAGGAGGGAGCTCATTCCTCCACATTGTCACAATGGCCCTGTGACTTGAAGAGCGTTGATTCCAGCCACTAGCTATGCAGCACCATCTCTGCTTTAATTTGTTCTTTCCCTAAAGATGTTGAGTGTCTATACCTTTTCTCATTTGTCACATATGCATCTTCTTCCATGGGGTGTCTGTGCAGATCACCCAGCCACTTTAACAGTGCAGTTCACAGGCTTTTACATATCTGGGTACAAACCCTGTAAAGGGTACTCACTGTGCGCACATTTCCCACAGTGCAGTTCACAGGCTTTTACATATCTGGGTACAAACCCTGTAAAGGGTACACACTGCACACATTTCCCACCACCAGCTTATGGCTTGTCTTTCCACTCTTTTTTAACAGTTGCTTTTGCATAGTGGATATTTTAAGTTTGACTCTGTGTGTGAGTCTGTGTGTGTGTGTCAGTATCTATGTATATGTGAGTGTGTGTGTCTGTGTGTGTGAGTGTAAGTATGTGTATTTGTGTCTGTGTGTGTGTGTTCTGTATGTGTGTGAGTGTGTGTGTGTGTGTGTGTGTGTGTGTGTGTGTGAGAGATCTATGTTCAAACTTCCTCTTTTTTCTTTACATATATCTTTCCTGATTATTTGGGAATTTCACATCATGAATCCTGATCGCACTCACTCTCCAGTCCTCCCAGCTTACCTGCCAATCCATATGACCACCCACACACAAAAAAGAAAAGATGAAAAACAAGTTCAATTTGTGTTTCTCATATATCCACTGTAGCATGGTTAATCTCCTGGCTGCCGCCCCTTAGAGAAAACTGAGTCCTCCCCGCCCACACCCACACCCACACCAGAAGAGAAAACTGAGTCCTCCCTGCCCACACCCACACCCACCCCAGAAGAGAAAACTGAGTCCTCCCTGCCCACACCCACACCCACCCCAGAAGAGAAAACTGAGTCCTCCCCACCACACCCACACCCACACCAGAAGCACCAGTTATGGAGAGCTACGCTTCAGCATCCTTACCATCCTTTTTAAGAGTTCTCTTCAATGGCTTTCTTCTAGCCTGTTATTTTGGGGAGTAAAGGGGTAGGGGCTATCACAGAAGCCTTCTATATCCCCCTTTCCCAAGTGTGAGCCTCAAGTCATCACTACCATGCCCTTTACAGTCAGTGCGAGCATTGATCACGGACTTCTACATGGTCTCTCACATTAACCCAGGGCCAAAGACCTCAGCATGATCTCCAGTGGCAGTCCATATCACGGACATCAACATGGCTTCAGGAGGCAGATAGACCTTGGACATCAAATGGCCTTCCGTGACAACATGGGCCATGAACCTCAACATAGCCCCTGGCTTCTGTAGGACCCTGGACAGCCACAGCTTTAACATGGTCTGGGGCAACAGACCGCAAAACCAACGTGGCCTCCAGGGGCAGCATGGACCATATAAGTCTGCTGAGGAGGTCCAGTCCAGAAAATGAACTGTTCATCATCTTGGATATCCTGACATTGTGCAAAACCAGGGTGACTGTGCAGCTTGGCAGTGTCGGGGCTGAGCCCTCAGAAGCTCCAAGCTGCTGCATCCCACTCTGCCAGCTCTACTCAGCAACAACACTTTGTTCTGTCCACCACAGCCTTCTCTCACACCTGTCACATTGTCCACCTAGAGCCACCCTCTCCACTCACGGTTTCATACCTCTATCTTCGCATCTCCGTCATTTATCATGGTGGCTTTGGATACTGCAGGGTGTCATAGAATACATTTTATTTTTGGCCAAACAGCTTTGCATGCAACTATTCACTGCAACAAGGGACTGGTCTTATTCAAGGTTTCTGGTTTTTGAAACAGCGTAATGACTAGACTATTGTTGGTGAGACTCATCTCAGATATCCTTCTGTTGCCCAGAGTCAGGGTGATGTTACACCTAGGCAGGGTAACTGATGGCAGCTTTTTTGCAAGTGTCTGGCTTCCTCACACCTCACTGCCCTTCACTTCTGCCACCCTGAGGCTCCCTGAGCCTGACCTCTGTGCTTGTAGCTTGAGGGCCGCAGTGCTGCCCAGCATTCTCTGTCTCTCAGCAGAGCATGCAGCATAGGCTGGAGTGGCAGCAGCTCCATGATGACTGCTGGCACATTCAGTGTTGAGCTGGGTTTTTTTTGTTTTTTTGTTTTTTTTTTTTCCGGGAGCTCCAGGCCTTGGCACATCTCTCTGTGGCTAGTGCCTGCACCTCCCATCCCCCTCCTCCAACCCTAACCCCCACCCCACTTCCTGCTGATCAGGCAAGACCTTTGTGTTTGCAGCCTGCTGGCTGGCTGACACATTAAGGTTATAGATTCGACTCTGTTCAGCCATGTTTCTTTCCAATTTCATGAGTCCACATTTTAAAAGAATCTTCTCATAAGACTTGCTTTATTTTTTTCTTCTTAGTGATTCTAGAGCTATTGAAGGCTAATCGGTGACCTTTTCTGCTGCCACCATCTGTCTTTGGAGCTTCCACTGGGTCTCTCAGACTCCTCAGAGCTTTTCTGACCATCCAGAGAGAGCCATCACCGTCTTTGTTTTCCAGCCAGAATTTCCTATTTTATAAGGACAACACTTTTATTGAATTAGAGATCCACTCTTCTTTGGCAAGACATAATCTTACCCATTTACACCCCTAACAATGCTACTTCCAATGATCACCTCCATCAGTGATCAGGGATCGGAGCTGATTCTTCCAGAATGATGGTAGGGAACCATTCTAGCAAGCCTTTTCTTTCATTTCCCTGGCTAATAGACTCTCTCCTGACTGGTCCTTACTCCTTTCATCTCATTTGCCTATCAACCCCCACTGTTAGGCCCATCTGTGACTATGCTCTGGGAGTAACATCAGCACAGTGCTCAGTAGGAGGCCAGCTCTCAGGCCCACAACTGAGGCAGGCCAGCTTCCCGGTTCCACTGGGAGGAATGCACTTCCACCTTACATTGGAAGGCTTGTTCCTGTCTTCAGCAGATTCACTGGTTCTGCTCACTTAAGGGAATTCTGTTCCTGCCTCAGAGGCAGGCCCACTGCTCATGCGTCTTCTGCTCTCCATGGCAACCTACTCTCTGCAGATTTCCAAATACTTCTGTCCATGCGCGCCCCAACGGCCAAAAGGTCAGAGCTTCTGCATTTCAACTTGAGTTGTCACTTCCAGGTGAACAAACTCTTATTCATCCTTAACCCTTTGCTGTCTGTCTGCTTCAGTCTTTGGTCCTACAAGACCACTTGCCCAGGAGTGGTATGGTACCTCCCACAGTGACCTAGGCCTTCCCACATCAATCATTAACCAAGAAAATGCCCCACAAACATGCATACAGGCCTGTCTGATGGAGGAGGGTAATTCCTCAACTGTGCGTTCATATTCCTATCTGACTCTAATAGTTATTGAACTATTGAACTGCCAGAAAATTAACCAGCACAAAACTTTTCACTTCCTTAGTTAGATCTACTTCTTAATTTTCAAGCTATTGTAAATGGTATAGTTTCCATGATTTTTTTCTCAGTAACTTTGTCACTGGTATATAGGAAAGCTACTGATTTGAGTGTGCTAATTCTGTGTACGACACTTTGCTGAAGTGTTCATCAGCTTTAGGATGCTTCTCGTGGATTCTTTCAGGGATTTTATGTATAGAATCAGAGCATCTGCATATAATGATACTTTATTGCTTCCCTGTTGGTGTTTTCTTTTTCTTCTTCTTTTGTTTTATTGATTGAGCTAAGACTTGAAACACTGTTGAACAGGAGGGGAGAGTGGACATCCATGCCTTGTTCCTGGTCTTACTGGAAATGATTTGAGTTTTTCCCCATTAAGCATGTTGTGCGTTGTGGGATTGCTGCATAATGCCTTTATTGTGTTGAGATATGTCTCCTGTATCCCTAGATTCTACAGAATGTCTATCTTGAAGGCATGTTGAATCTTGTCAAAGGTCTTTTCTGCATCTAATGAGATGATTCTGTGGTTTCTATCCTTGAGGCCTTTTGTGTATTCTGTTACATGTATTTATTTATGTTGAACTGAATCTCTGCAATAAATCTGTCTTTATAGTGCTTTAAAAAGGGAAGACAGTATGAAACAGGTACTATGTAGTGTAGGGGAGAAAATGGACTAATGGTGTTGGAGCTATAAGAGGGAGGAGAATGTGAGGGGAAGGCGGAGGAAGGGACTGTGGCTGATGACTACCATTAGGGATATATGGAAAGGCCATTTGGAAACTGTGACTTCTTTCATGGTTGGTTTTAGAACCTTTACATGTATGCATATGTATAAATAAGTATGTATATATTTTCATATAAGAAGAGTTACCCTACACAGTATAATATGCTCAATCCCAAAGCCATTGTCCACAAATAAAAAACCCAGTGCTGGTGTGGAATACTTCCCCTCCAGTTGTTGGTCATAGGAATCCTGGAGAACCACAATACAATACAGGCTATTGATATTGATATTGATATTGATATTGATATTGATATTGATATTGATATCAGTTCCCTGTAAAAACTTGATGATAAGATCCTGTTACTGAAGATCACACACACACATTGGTCCCAGGACATGGAAAAATCAAGTTCATGGCCAGTAAGCTTCCTCCATACTGTCTAGTTTTTATGGTACTGAAACATGCTTTACAGGCTTCTGGAGGTCTGGCCAGTCATCAACAGTCTTAACTAGATAAGAACCTAATAAAGTGCAATGAGGACAGTATGTCATTATATGTCTGTGAATGGAATAGTGACACAAATATTATAGGTAATCTCTTACTTTCTGATTATATATAAAGCTCATTGTGCAGGAGGGAAAGCATGTCCTGTATTATAAATTTGGATTAAAAATCAAAAGCTGAAGTGCTCATACATCCTAGAGGTGAACCTACTATCATCATTTGACCAAACAGTCACAGTATCTAACTGTATTAGTCAGGGTTCTCTAGAGTCACAGAACTTATAGGTAACCTCTATATAGTAAGGGAATTTGTTAATGACTTACAGTCTGTAGTCAAACTCCCCAACAATGGTCAGCAGTAGCTGTGAATGAAAACCCGAAGATCTAGCAGTTGCTTAGTCCCACAAGGCTCGCAGGGGAAGAAGATTGAATCTTCCTCCTTCCAATGTCCTTATTGGAAGATCTCCAGCAGCAGGTGTGGCCCAGATTAGAGGCGTGTGTACCACCACACCTGAAACTTGTGTCTTCCAGACTCAAGATCTAGATCACAGGTGAACCTTCTAATTCTGGATTGTAATTCACTCCGGATATAGTCAAGTTGACAATCAGAAATAGCCACTACACTAACTGTCATCTAAACTCATCTCTCTACCCATGAATGAATGCAGTTCTAGCTCTAAGCCTCATCAGAGAAGTGTCTTTGTACAGTACCCAATGCAGACACTCACAACTGATCAAAGTATAGAGAATAACCGTGGCATGCTCAGTCACAAATGATACATCCATCACCCTGCTCCACAAAATAGGAGGGCAAGAAGATTGTAAGAGCCAGAGCTCTGGGAGTACCAGAGCAAATTATCTTCTGGACATGACAGGACTGTACTCATGAAGTACAGTGGCTGTGGCTACCTGCAGAAGACCTGCACAACATCAGTCTAGTCAACATTCTAGCATGGAGTGGGAAATGGATTGATGACTCCCCAACCCTAACTAAGGAATGAATGATGGTCATGGCCTCTGGGTGAGGGAGAATCAGTTTTCTTTAAATTCATGGCTCCTGTAAGGTCAACCATGCTCCAATGGATGACCATATGTCACAAATTGCACTGGATGGATTATTGAATTTAGAAAAAGGAAGAAAGTAAGTTGGGATAGAAAAGTAGGAGTGGATTTGGGAGGAATTAAGAGAAGGAGTTAATATGATTGTCTTAGTTCCTTTTCTATTTCTGTGAAGAGATACCATGACCATCACACCTTATAAAAGTAAGCAGTTAGTTTAGGACTCATGCTTCTAGATGATTATAGGTTTTATAACAGCGAACATGGCAGCAGACAGGCAGGCATGAAATAGCAGCTAGAAAATTATATATCAAGACAACAACTGCAATGCAGAAGGAGAGACAGCTAATTGAGAATTGTGTGGGCTTTGGAATCCTCAAAGTTCCCGCCACTGACATGCATCCAACAAGGCCTTACTTCTTAATCCTTCCCAAAGTGTTCCACCAACAACAGATAAAGCATTCAAATATACGAGCCTACGGGGGCCATTCACTTTCAAACCTGCACAATAATTAAAATACATTGTATGAAATTCTCAAAGAATTAATAAAAGTATTTTTGTTGGATATTTACTTTATTTACATTTCAAATGTTTTCCCTTCTCCAAGTCTCCCCTTCAGAAATCCCTGCCAGGAACCAACAAATTTGCAGCTTTCCTATTAGCCTGAGAAAAGCCATTTTGTGTAGAAGTTAGGCTTGAAAGTAAATGTAGGCCTGAATTTCAGGTTCCTGAGAACTAGGCTACTGTCCAGGTTCTGTCTCCTAGGAGATGGATCCTTCCCCAGGTCAGGGTGACCCCCTTGCGGTTAGGTGGTCAGCAGAGCATAGATAGTTGCCTTGGTAACATGTCCTGATGGCTGGGAACCTGTACTCCTTGGATATTCCCCACCCCTATAGTATTGTCTAAGCCCTGGTTACATTGTTTAAGAGTCCTTCTATATTGTTTAAGATTCCTTGTACTTCCTTCTCCTTATACCTTATAAAAGCTTGGAAATAAAGTTAATCTTTGGAGCTTGAGCAGAGGGATTCTGTCTTGCTCCCAGGTATCTCTGCTTCTTGTCTCATCCCCATCCGTCAATCCCCTCCTTAGGTCTACAATGAACCCCGTGGCCCAGGTTCCCATCCTCCCTCCCATGCCTCTATGAGAGAATCCCCCACCCACCCACACACCCCAGTCTACCATCCTCTAGCATTCCCCAAACTGGGGCATCTAACACCCTCAGGCCCAAGGGCTTCTCCTCCCACTGATGGCCAACAAGGCCCTCTCTGACACATGCAGCCAGCACCATGGGTTCTTCCATGTGTATTCTTTGGTTGGTGATCCAGTCTCTGGGAGCTCCGGGGAGTCTGACCAGTTGAAACTGTTGGCTCCTTCAGTCCCTTCTCCAACTCCTCCAAGCGGAACACCAAACTTAGTCCAATGATTAAATGTGAGTGTCTGCCACTGCATTTGTCAGGCTCTGCCTGAGCCTCTCAGGAGACAGCTTATCATGATTCCAGCAGCAAGCACTTCTCAGCATCCACAATAACATCCAGGTATGGTGGCTATATATGGAATGAATCCCCAGGGGAAGCAGTCTCTGGATGGCCTTCAGTCTCTGTGCCACACTTTATCTCCATATTTCCTCTTGTGAGTATTTTGTTCACCCTTCTAAGAAACACTGGAGCATCCACATTTTGGTCTTCCTTCTCCTTGGACTTCATATGGTCTGTGAATTGAATCTTGGGTATTCTGAAATTTTGGACTAATATCCAGTTATCAGTGAGTATATACTGTGTTTGCTCTTTTGTGACTGAGTTACCTCACTCAGGATGGTATTTTCAAGTTCCATCCATTTGCCTGTGAATTTCATGAAGTCATTGTTTTTAATAGCTGAGTAGTATTCCATTGTGTAAATATGCCAAATTTTCTGTATCCATTCCTCTGTTGAGGGATATCAGGGTTGTTTCCAGCTTCTGGCTATTATAAATATGGCTGCTATGAACATAGTGGAGCATGTGTCCTTATACATCTTGGAGCATCTTCTTGGTATATGCCCAGGAGTGGTAAGGCTGAGTCCTCAGGTAGTACTGTGTCCTATTTTCTGAGAATCCGCCAAACTGATTTCCAGAGTGGTTGTACCAGCTTGCAATCCCACCAGCAATAGAGGAGTGTTCCTCTTTCTCCACATCCTTGCCAGCTTCTGCTGTCACCTGAGAATTTTATCTTAGCCATTCTGACTGGTTTGATGTAGAATATCAAGGTTGTTTTTATTTGCATTTCCCTGATGACTAAGGATGTTGAAAATTCTTTAGGTGCTTCTCAGTCCTTTGAGTTTTCTCAGTTGAGAATTCTCAGCTTAGCTCTGTTCCCCATTTTTTAATAGGTTCTCTTGGTTCTCTGGAGTCTAACTTCTTGAGTTCTTAGTATGGATTGGATATTAGCACTCTATCAGATGTAGGATTCATAAAGAAATCTTTTCCCAATCTGTTGGTTGCCGTTCTGTCCTATTGACAGTGTCCTTTGCCTTACAGACGTTTTGCAATTTTATGAGGTCCCATTTGTCAATTCTTATTCTTAGAGCATAAACCATTGGTGTTCTGTTCAAGAACTTTTTCCCTGTGCCCATGTGTTCGAGACTTTTCCCTACTTTCTCTTCTATTAAATTCAGTGTATCTGGTTTTATGTGGAGGTCCTTGATCCACTTGGACTTGAACTTTGTACAAGGAGACAAGAATGGATCAATTTGCATTCTTCTACATGTTGACTGCCAGGTGAACCAGCAACATTTGTTGAAAATGCTGTCTTTTTTCCACTGGAAGGTTTTGGCTCCTTTGTCGAAAATCAAGTGACCATATGTGTGTGGGTTCATTTCTGGGTCCTCAATTCTATTCCATTGATCTACCTGCCTGTCACTGTACCAATACCATGCAGTTTTTATCACTACTGCTCTGTAGTACAGCTTGAGGTCAGGGATGCTGATTCCCCCAGAAGTTCTTTTATTGTTGAGAATAATTTTTGCTATCCTGAGCTTTTTGTTATTCCAAATGAATTTGAGAATTGCTCTTTCTAAGTCTCTGAAGAATTGAGTTGGAATTTTGGTGGGGATTGCATTGAATCTGTGGATTGCTTTCTGCAAGATGGCAATTTTCACTATATTAATCCCACCAATCCATGAGCATTGGAGATCCTTTCACCTTCTGAAGTCTTTTTCTATTTCTTTCTTCAGAGACTTGAAGTTCTGGTCATACAGATCTTTCACTGGTTTGATTAGAGTCACACCAAGATACTTTATATTGTTTGTGACAATTGTGAAGGGTGTCATTTCCCTAATTTCTTTCACAGCCTTTTTATCATTTGAGTATAGGAATGCTACTGATTTGTTTAAGTTAATTTTGTATCCAGCAACTTTGCTGAAGTTGTTTTTCAGCTGTAGCAGATCTCTGGTGGAGTTTTTCAGGTCACATAAGTATACTATCATATCATCTGCAAATAGTGATGTTTTGATTTCTTCCTTTCTAATTTGCATCCCTTTGGTCTCCTTTTGTTGTCTAATTGCTCTAGCTAGAACTTCAAGTACTATATTGAATAGATCGAAAGAGAGAGGACAGCCTTGTCTAGTCCATGATTTTTGTGGGATTGCTTCAAGTTTCTCTCCATTTAGTTTGATGTTGGCTACTGGTTTGCTGTATATTGCTTTTACTATGTTTAGGTATGGGCCTTGAATTCCTGATCTTTCCAAGACTTTTATCATGAAGGGATATTGAATTTTGTCAAATACTTTTTCAGCATCTAATGAAATGATCATGTGGTTTTTTTTCCCTTTGAGTTTGTTATGTAGTGGATTACATTGATGTATTTCCAGGTATTGAACCAACCCTGCATCCCTGGGATGAAGCCTACTTGATCGTGGTGAATGATCATTTTGATATGTTCTTGGATTCAGTTTGCAAGAATTTTTTTGAGTATTTTTGCATCGATATTCATAAAGGAAATTGGTCTGAAGTTCTTTTTCTTTGTTGAGTCTTTGTGAGGTTTTGGTATCAGTGTAATGGTGGCTTCATACAACAAATTGGGTAGTGTTTCTTCTGTTTCTATTTTGTGGAATAGTTTGAAGAGTGTTGGTATTAGGTCTTCTTTGAAGGTCTGGTAGAATTCCACACTAAACCCCTCTGGTCCTGGACTTGTTTTGGTTGGGAGACTTTTAATGACTGCTTCTATTTCTTTAGGGATTATGGGAGTGTTTAGATGGTTTATCTGATCCTGATTTAACTTTGATATTTGCTATCTGGCTAGAAATTTGTCCATTTAATCCTGATTTTCCAGTTTTGCTGAATATAGGTTTTTGTAGTAGGATCTGATAATTTTTTTTAATTTCCTCAGTTTCTGTTCTTATATCTCCCTTTTCATTTCTAATTTTGTTAATTTGGATACTGTCTCTGTGCCCTCTGGTTAGTCTGGCTAAGGGTTTATCTATCTTGTTGATTTTCTCAAAGAACCAGCTCCTGGTTTTGTTGATTCTTTATATAGTTCTTTTTGTTCCTCCTTGGTTGATTTCAGTGCTGAGTTTGATTATTTCTTGCTGTCTACTCCTCTTGGATGTACTAGCTTCTTTTTGTTCTAGAGCTTTCAGGTGTGCTGTTAAGCTGCTAATGTATGCTTTCTCCAGTTTCTTTTTGGAGTCACTCAAAGCTGTGAGTTTTCCTCTTAGTACTGCTTTCATTGTGTCCCATAAGTTTGGGTATGTTGTACCTTAATTTTGATTAAATTGTAAATAGTCTTTTATTTCTTTCTTTATTTCTCCTCCTTGACCAGGTTATCATTGAGTAGAGCATTGTTCAGCTTCTATGTGTACGTGGGATTTCTGTTGTTTTTGTTGCTATTGAAGACCAGCCTTAATCCGTTGTGATCTGATAGGAGGCATGGGATTATTTCAGTCTTCTTATATCTGTTGAGGTTTGTTTTGTATATGCTCAGTTTTGGAGAAGGTACCATGTGGTGCTGAGAAGAAGGTGTATTCTTTTGATTTAAGATGAAATGTTCTATAGATATCTGTTAAATTCATTTGACACATACCTTCTGTTAGTTTCATTTTGTCTGTTTAGTTTGTGTTTTCAAGATCTGTCCATTGATGCAAGTGAGGTGTTGAAGTCTCCCACTGTTATTGTGTGGGATGCAATGTGTGCTTTGAGCTTTAGTAAACTTTCTTTTATGAATGTGGGTGCCCTAGCATTTGGAGCATAGATGTTCAGAATTTGGAGTTCTTCTTGGTAGATTTTTCCTTTGATAAGTATGAAATGTCCTTCTTTATCTTTTTTTGATGACTTTTGGTTGAAAGTCGATCTTATCTGATATTAGAATGGCTACTCCAGCTTGCTTCTTGGGACCATTTGCTTGGGAAATTGTTTTCCAGCCCTTTACTCTGTGGTAGTGTTTGTCTTTGACACTGAGGTGCATTTCCTATATGCAGCAAGATGTTGGGTCCTGTTTATATATCCAGTCTGTTAGATTATGTCTTTTTATTGGGGAATTGAGTCCATTGATGCTAAGAGATATTAAGGAATAGTGTTTGTTGCTTCCTGTTATTTTTATGTTTGTGTGGCTATCTTCTTTTGGGTTTGTTGAAAGAAGATTACTTTATTGCTTTTTCTAGGGTGTAATTTCCCTCCTTATGTTGGTGTTTTCATTTATTTTCCTTTGTACGGTTGGGTTTGTAGAAAGATAACGTGTAAATTTGGTTTTGTCATGTAATATCTTGGTTTCACCATCTATGGTAATTGAGAGTTTTGCTGGGTATAGCAGCCTGGGCTGGCAGTTGTGTTCTCTTAGGGTCTGTATGACATCTGCCCAGGATCTTCTATCTTTCATAGTCTCTGGTGAGAAATCTGGTGTAATTCTGATAGGTCTGCCTTTCTATGTTTCTTGACCATTTTTCCTTACTGCTTTTAATATTCTTTCTTTGTTTTGTGCATTTGGTGTTTTGACTATTATGTTACTGGAGGAAGTTCTTTTCTGGTCCAATCTTTAATGTTTATGTTTATCTCTTTCTTTTAGGTTAGGGAAGTTTTCTTCTATAATTTTGTTGAAGATATTTACTGCTCCTTTAAGTTGGGATCTTCACTCTCTTCTATACTTATTATCCTTAGGTTTGGTCTTCTCATTGTGCCCTGGATTTCCTGGATGTTTTGGATTGGGATCTTCTTGCTTTTTGCATTTTCTTTGACTTTTGTGTCAATGTTTTCTATGATATCTTCTGCCCCTGAGATTCTCTCTTCTATCTCTTGTATTCTGTTGGTGATGCTTGCATATATGACTCCTGATCTCTCTCCTAGGCTTTCTATCTCCAGAGCTGTTGTCCTTTGTGATTTTTATTGTTTCTATTTCCATTTTTTTAGATCCTGGATGGTTTTGTTCAATTCCTTCACCTGTTTGGTTGTGTTTTCCTGTATTTTTTTAAAGCAGTTTTCGTGTTTCCTCTTTAAGGGCTTCACCTGTTTACCTGTTTTCTCTTGTGTTTCTTTAAGGGAGTTATTTATGACCTTCTTAAAGTCCTCTATCACCATCATGAGATGTGATTTTAAATCTGAGTCTTGCTTTTCTGGTGTGTTGGGGTTCCAGGGTTGACTGTGGTGGGAGAACTGTGTTCTGATGATGCCAAGTAGCCTTGGTTTCTATTGCTTATGTTCTTGCCCTTGCCTTTCACCATCTGGTTATCTCTGGTGTTAGCTAGTCTTGCTGTCTCTGACTGTGGTTGTCCTTCCTGCAAGCCTTTGTGTCAGTACTCCTTGGAGACCAGCTCTCTCTGAGAGGAATTTGGGTTTAGAGAGCTGTGGTACAGGTCAGCTCTGGGGTGCAGACAGAAACCAGAAGGATCCTGACCCCAGTTGTTCCTTGGTTCCTATGTCCTGTTGGCTCTGCGAGGGTTTCTCTTGGGCCAGGAATTTGAACAGAAGTGGTGGTTTTGCCTATGCATGAAGGTGTTTCCAGCTCTCTCCTGGAGCTATTTGGGTATGGAGCCCTGTGTCATGATCAGCTCCCCGGCCACAGAAGGAAACCTGAAGGCTGCTCCTCAGTTCCCCTGTCCTGAGGGTTCCAGGAGAGTCCCTCTGAGCAGAAGTGCTGGCCTTACCTCCACTCACAGGCTTGTCCACACTCCTGGGAGGCTAGCTCTCCCCCGGCGCTATTTCTGTATGGAGCCCTGTGGCACAGGTTCAGGTCCATGGCCACAGACAGAATCTGGCTAATAAAAATATTTCTAAGTAGTGGCTTTCTCCTCCTCTTCCTCTTTTACCCATCCCAAGCATACATTCCATTAGGTCCTTAGCATATACACTAATAATGCAGTGTCATTCTTGATTGGTCATTCTAAAAAGCTTTTAAATGTGCAAGAGTAAATAATTTTATATTATTCTAGTAACTTATAATTTCAAAAAATTGTTGATCCAGTTATTTTCTTGAGAGTGTATTAAAAAGAAAAATTTCCTTATTAGTCAGTGCGTATACACCAATTATCATCTTATACCAAGTGTTATTATTCAACCATAGTTTTATCATTGAGAGCAAATTTTAGTAAATTGTTTCTCGGGTCCTCCCTCTTAATTTGTACAATAAATTTTATAACAGTGTCTCTATCAAATTTTAATTTACAGAATTTCTGGAATGTGATAGAGAACAATAAAACCATTGTCTGAGATACTAACTTGGTGATAAAAGGGCTGAATAAGATTTCTTTGTAGTATGTAAACTGTTGGTCCCAGCTCTATGCCCTGGAATTATCAGCAACTATAAAACTTATACTTATCCCTCGAAGGACACAAAGATGTAAGAACAGAGGAAATTTGCTACTTCATTCTTGTAGCCTCTTAAACACCACGGCATCAAGCAGAAATCTTCCAGTCTACACAGAATCAGCCCTTTTTCCAGGCCATCATTGGAGATGCTGTATCAAGAGCCAGCCATCCTACGGAAGGGCAAAAGATCCAGAAAGCTTCACATGGGTCTGGACCAGATACAAACCTGCTATAAATTTTCTATCTATAACTGTGCCTTTCCTTGCCAGTTCTTGTCCAGTATCATTTTGCTGTCACTTTTACAAGAACTTGTGTTTTGCCACTGATCTGACCTCTTCCCTTAAGTGCTTACATCAGCAGCTTCCTTTAACACTCTCCAAAGAGAATGACTATTCTCTGCCATGAAAAAAGCAGAAGGATGCAAGTTTTGTCTCAGCCAGTCATTGTTTCCTCTGCATAAGTGAAGCTGCCTTGCAGAGAGCATTTAGTTTACCTAGCTGGTACCTAGACTTCCCATTTACTCATCTGAAGGGTTATCTCCACTGGAAATTCTCACTCTTTCCTTAAGCAGATTTTCAGATGAATTTCAGTCTTCCTTTTTTAGCTCACACACCTTTTCCTATTACCTATGCCGTAAACATAGCTCCTGTTAGGTCAAGTTGAAAGCAGGCCTGTGATCCCAAAAGGTAGGTGTCAGAGACAGAAGAATAAAGGGGATGATACCACCATGGGCTGCACAGCAAGACCCTGTCTCAGAAACCACAATAAAAAATATATAAACAAACAGGATTAATGTCTGTATTAAACATGAGTAATATTCAAAAAGCAAGAACAAGACTCCAAGCTCAGTTTTTCCTGTACGTGTTTATCTCAAAACACCAATGGTCATTCCCCAATGTTACACAGAGAGTTTAATTTGAGGTCATTGAAAATGTCAAGATGTTCCCTAGAAAACTGACTGCATCTGGCGTGTATTGCTTGCAAAAGCAGGTGAACAAAGTTCACAAACGTGAGTTCTATGCTGTGAATGAACTTGAGCCCCGTGCACTTACACTACCATAGGTACACAGACATGGTGACCCCAGACTGTTTCCAAAGGAACAAAAAAGCAATTGTACATGTAATAACTCCATCCCCAATATTTCTGCATCAGTAATCCAAATTCTATAAAATTGGGATCACTCTAATTCAAACATAGCTAATTGTTGTTGCTGCTGCTGCTGCTGCTGCTGTTGTTGCTCTTTAAACTAAATGAGCTACACATTTTAAGGAGATGAAGACTTTTTTTTTTAAATGCTTCATTGTAAAGCTGAAAAATAATAAATTAAAGAAAAACAAGCATACACTATATCTGACAGAGAGATGTTTATTATCCACACTCTATACTGGCACCTACATATTAGCCAATAGATGACCACTCCCATATTAGATACACACAAATTAACCAAAATTAAGCTAGCAATTAACACAGAAAAACAAATTATAAAGTTATACAAGAAAGAAAGTGGCTTCAATAATTACCAAAGGACTGGCAATTAAAACAACATGCATATTAATATAAAGTATGTATTTTGAAGGATTAATTTAGTTTTATATCATTATTTCAGTTTTGTAGTATTATATAGCTACATCATTTCTCTCTTCCTTTTTCTCCCTCAATATCTCCCATATATCACTGCTTGATCTCTTCCAAATTCATAGTCTCTCTTTTCATCAATTGTTTCATGCATGTACGTATATACACATATACTGCTACATAAAATCTGCTTAGTCTATATAATGTTACCCATATGCATATGTTTTCAGAGCTGACCATTTAGCATTGGATAACGAGTCAGCGTGTTGCCCCCTGGGTAACTGTTTCTCCCACTCTCAGCATTCCTTTGTTGCCTGGAGTTCCTGGCATAGGGCTTAGGCCTTGTACTCTCCCTCATCCATTGAGCCTTTTGTTCTTCAGTTCACATGGAAGCAGTCGTGTTGATGAGACCTTATGGTATAGCTTCAGACATTATTTGGGGACAGAATCTCACAACAAACTCTCTTCTCTTCTGGCTCTTCAATCATTCCAACACCTCTTCCATAATTTACCATGAGCCTTCCATGATGGATTTATTTTGTAGGTGTATCATTTGGGATTGGGCTCACTTACCTATGGATATAAGGACAAATATTTAAAATATAGTTATGATTGTACTGGTTTAGTAAAATGGTGATTGTAGCTTCTCCTCCAAAATCCATTCTCTCACTAAGCCCTTAAGAGTTGGCTAGGTTTCCAGTATCAGGCATGATTTACCTCTAGTTCAGCAGGTCTCAGGTCTAATTAGTGAGCTGTAGTTGGTTGGTTGGTTGGTTACTGCCAAGCTATGCATGCCACTACTGTACCCTTAGAGTTATCGTGCCATGTTGGCCACGCTGTGATTCATTGGCATCACAGCTAGATAGGACTGCTAGTTGCCTCCCTCCTTTGGAATTTCCATGCCTCCTGATACCAAGAAAGCTAATCCTTAGGCAGGAGACATTCAGGTCAGTTCCAGCTCAGGGCCTTCTAGACCCTGTGTCTGTAACACATGGTGTCTTCAGCAACCAGGAAATATCTTCTACCTTCAGAAACAATGAAGGAAAATAGCAACAGTTGGCTATATTTGAGGAATCTCTTAGACAACCTTGACCAACAACCCTAAAGAGGGATTGTTATGTCTAAAGTTGAGAATTTTGTTAGAAGGTCTTTGACTCCTGGAGGGTGCATTGTCAGCTAGTTGAGAAATTTTCATTCAAACTATGTATGTGCATTTATACAAACACACACACACACACACACATATATATATATATATATATATATATTCATTATGACTCTCAGACATTTGGAGGGTTAGCTTTAAAGATATAGTTCTATCCTGCTATCATTTTCTGATAAATTCACTGACAATATATGGCTTAAAAGTTTGAATTTCCTAAAGTGGATAACATTCATGACTCATGACATCTAAAACAGACATTGTGCTATTCTCAGAATCTTGATGCCATTTATACTACTGGAGGCAGTGACTACTAGTCCTCACTGAGTCAGCAATATGAGATGTTACCAAGTACGGTAAGTAAGTGAGATGGACTTGTCTTCCAAATGAACTTTTTCTTGCTAAAGTAACATTTTTATTACATTTTTATGATGTCATCTCTATAAAGTCTAAAGATATGCATGAAATTAATATTGTCTTCTGACATCAACAATAAAAAAATATGCCAGAAGCCAAAACTTAAGTCAGTGCAGCGTCTGCAATTCCATCCATATCTATGGCTTCTTTTGAATTGAATGTTGAAGGGAAATGGCATAGCTTCTGCTCCCTCCAGTATTCACTTCAAATTAACAGAGTGCTTCCAGGTCTGTACTTTGTGATAGCATCTAACAGAAGCTAACTTTTACTTCATTCTTTACTAATTTATATGTGTAGGACCGCGTGGATGCTAAATAAGCACCCTCACACTGAAGGACAGTCATTGTTCTCTTTGTCTCTTTCTGTTTTTAGTTTTCCAAACAATGTCTCATGCAGTTGCTTCAGATTCCCTTGAACTCACTGGACAACTTAGGTGGTCCCTACCCTTGCCATACTGCTGCCTCAGCTTCTGGGGTAGCTGGAATTTCAGGCCAGCTCCACCAGATTCAGCTTCAAAAGCTAGTTCATTGTGACTTCGAGCCAAGCTACAATTAAGTTGGTGTTTGTGCCATTTCCCAGGCATAAACATCAACTAGAGTTACTTATCACAAAGTCTACTTTTATTTAACACTGCAAAAAACATATTATCTAATAAATTAAGGAGACTACAAATGGAAAGACCTAAGTGTTGGTAAATTTTCCAGACTTCAAACCAACCTTTCTTCAAAACTCATTTCTCATCAGTTTTTGATTGAGCAATATAATTGGCCCATTGGTTCCCAGAGCTTTATGCTTTCATTGTATAAGCCTGAGAAGTATCTAAACCTCCATGTATCCTAACATTGTGGTAAAAATAAAAGCAATGACTATGTCAGTTATATTACACGTCCTTTGCTTTGACATTTTTACTTCACTTTAAGTCCAATGCAAATATGAACAGTTCATCATACTGTCATCTCCAAATTACATTTAAAAAATAGTATTAGTGGAAAGAAATAGTAGACATGATAAGTTAGCAAAGCTGATAACTAATAGTTCTCAGTCATAAAGAATTCAGTTATTCATTTATAATAAAGCTATTGCCTAAATAACAATATAATGAAAATAATTTTAATGAAAGAAGCAATGAATTTTCAAGAAGGCAATGGGAAAAGCACTTTCACACAGCATGATGCATATTTCCCCTTAATCCACGAACCAAGAAGAATCTACTAAATTTGGGAACTAAACTGTGATCCAATCCCCTTAGCCCTGTGGAAGAAAGCTTCTAGGGAGAAAGATCTCAGAAACTGCCCCATACATTGCCCCTCTACAAAGCTGATTTGGGGAGAATGGGAGATATTGCAGCTAGAGTAAATGCCTGTGCAGAGCATAGGAACAGAAGTAAAAGTAAACTGTTGAACAAGAAGGAGGAGGAGGGAGAGGAGGAGGAGGGAGAGGAGGAGGAGGGAGAGGAGGAGGAAGGAGAGGAGGAGGAGGGAGAGAAGAGCAAGTAATGCAATGGTTACTTTTTTCTAACTTCTGTGACAAGATAATGGACAGAATATTTAGGCAAGGAAGAGTGATTGTTGGTTCACAGTTTTAAGATGCATTCTACCATGTGAAGGAGGCAGGGCATGAGAATGGCTTCAGCTGTGACAGGGCCATGAGGCACCCCATCATGTGTCTACAGTCAGAAGGCAAAGTTGAATGTTGCTATTCCACCCATGGGAAGATGACATCCACATTCAACATGGCTTTTCTCACTTCACTTAAACCACTCTGAAAGCATGCCCTCTCCTGAAGATGTGTGTCTCCTAGGTGATTCTAAATGCTATCAGGTTCCAGTCTAGAGAACATTCAGACCACTGAGTTTCTAACCATTCTCCCATTCGGGATCAGTTTTTCCCTTGGAAGTGCTGTGTTCGTTGTTAAACCGTCTGCCTCCACCACTATCCTCCTGCTCTTATCAGATTTCTGTTCTGAAAACCAGAACACTACCTGGAAATCCCAGCAGGCACTCACCAATTTCAGGTTTCTGCTTACATAAGTAAGGTTAGGACCAAGCACAACTGCCTGCTGATCTCAACTCCTTTCAGTATTGCCACAGAAAACCTAAGAGAGAGAGAACAGCCTACACCTTGGTAGACCGGACCCATGGCTTTTCAGCTATACCCTGAAACAAGAAAATATCCCTCGCCCTCGCCCTCGCCCTCGCCCTCGCCCTCGCCCTCGCCCTCGCCCTCGCCCTCGCCCTCTCTCTCTCTCCCTACATAATGTCTGACTGTAGATCTCTGTATTTGTTCTTGTCTGTTGCAGAAGGAAGCGTCACTGATGATGACAGAGAGAAAGACTCATCTATGTGTGTACCATAGAATTATGAATGTTATTAAGAGTCATTCTATTGCAATACCTAGGTTATCTTCCTCCATTATTTGGCAGTTTCATTTAGAGTGCCTTCATATATATTTATATATATTTTAGGAAGCTTCTGTTGTATCTGTTGTACTAACTTTCAAACGGCCCTCAGTTTTAGCTGTCTCTCACAATATACCCTGTCATTGCCTTTGCCGTTCATTCTTCCCAATTTATCCTCCTGTTACAACCTCTCCCAATCTATCCAGAACTATCTATTCTCTTACCCTTTCCTAACAAGATCTTCCTGTCCCCTCTAGTCCCTTACTATGTACTCAACTCTGACCATGTGATTTTTTACTTTCAGTTTGTCTGTATGATGGATTACTCATCACAAATTGCCATTGTTGTGTTGAAATACATCCTTTTAAATCTTTGAAGAATGTTGAATCTTATCAAGTACTTTTCTAGGTCTATTGAGATCACTATGTGAGTTTTTTCACTCTGTTAATATAATATATAACACTAATGTATTTGTGTGTGTGGAATCATTCATGGATCCCTTATTTGGTTATAGCATATAATTTTTTAATATGATGCTGGACTCAGTTTGAATTATTTTGTTGAAGATATTTTCTTCTATGATCATAGAGCCATCAAACTACAGTTTTCTTGTCTCCTAGTATCCTGGCATTGAAACCAAAGTAACGCCATCTTTTGAAATTATTTAGGAAAGTTCATACTTCTTATACTTTTCAGAAGAGTTAAAAGTGTTTATCTACCAAAGAGTGTCAATTTAGTGTAGCTTATTTTTTAAAACTACTTTATTTTCAATGATTTTGCCATTGTTTTTCTTTCCCTTTTAATTTCTAGCAACTATTCTAGCCAGCAACTATTGTACTTGGTATGTATTGTTGACAAAATACATAAGAGGAACTATTTAGAAGGAGGTGGGCTTACTTTGCCTCATGATTTCGAAGATTCGTATAACTGCAGGCCTGAGATAAGACTGAAACATCATACGAGATGGGTATGGCAGAGGGGAGCTGGTCTTATCACAGTAAAGAGAAAAGGCTTATGGACAAATGTAACCTATAACAGCAAGCCTCCAGTAAGCCACCCTCCAAGCAGGCCCCACCTTCTAATAGCCTATAATTGATCAAAGCATTTATCAGTTGGTGGAGGTTAGCTTTAACCTATAACTTCATGATCCAGTCACCCCTCGATAGTACCATCAACTGGTGAAGAAGCCTTCAACACATGAGCCTGTTGGAGTGATATTTCTTATCCTAGCCTTAATAATTCTTTCTTTCTCCCATTTGCTAACTTTGGGCTTGGTTTGTCCTTCCTTTGACTTTCTAGTTCCTTGAACTATAAAATTAGGCTGTTTATGTCTTCCTTTTGATGTTGGTATTTATAGCACTAAACATCCACACACATTTCATGTCACTGATGTTACAATTTATTGCATTTATTACATGTATTTATTTATTACATTTCTATTATACATTCACCTAGATAACTTTTATGATTACAGTTACACTTGCTGCTTTTGTGTTTATTAATATTGTATGCAGAGTGTGGTGACTCCGTGTCTATAATCCTAGCAATCAGGAACCAGGCGCAGGAGATTCGTGAGTTCAAGGCCCCACCAAGTCACTGTGGCAGCAGCTCTGTTCTTCCCAATGCTGCTGCTGCCTTTCTTCATATTAGCAGCTATATTACAGTCTGCTCTATTACAAACACTTTTTTTTTTTTTTTTTTTTTTTTTGGTTTTTTGAGACAGGGTTTCTCTGTATAGCCCTGGCTGTCCTGGAACTCACTCTGTAGACCAGGCTGGCCTTGAACTCAGAAATCCGCCTGTCTCTGCCTCCCAAGTGCTGGGATTGAAGGTGTGTGCCACCACTGCCCGGCTATTACAAACACTTAAGAGAAGCCTTTTATAGGACATACCATTGCAATAGCAGGATGTCACAGGATATGTCTCCCTGACTGCTCACTCAGTGAGACAGCAGGCTCCTTGGACAACCAGGCACCAGTCACAGAGCCTTACAAGCAAATGAAAGTTTATGTTGATAATAACCACAGTGTGTCACTTTACCTAGTCACAGCACTCCCTTCGCTAGGCCACCAGAAGTGCTCCCCCTCTGGAAATGGTTTCAAGGTTTTCTATTGTTGACCAGTACTTGTGATGGCAAAAAGTGCAGTGCAAACCAGTTAAATGAGTGGCAGCTGATGATGCACTTTCAGGATCTGGAGCCGTTTATCCTTGTGTGGCTTCTTTGCAGTCTCCATGAAGTGCTCAGAGCAGCTGGGGCTGCCATAAAGGTAATCCATCTAGACTGCTTGATTGGCAGCCTTTGCCCAAGGCAGCCAGGACAACAAGAAGGACCCAATGGTTGCTAATTAAGGAAAAATTAATTTTTTTAATTATTTTTGCTTATTTACAAGAAAATGAGCATCTGATGTGCATTGACAGTATGAACTTAAAGAGGTAATCATGAACACTACCAGTCGTTTTAAAAAGATTTTGACAATAATCTAGCAATGCTTCACACCTGCGACTGCCTGAGAGAGAGAGGCGTGTCCCCTTTATCTGTCTCAGGCTTACTGTGAATGACCACTCTACACTTCTATCTCCCTATGAAAAGCTTTCTCTCTCCTATACCACTGAAGGATAGCTTTCACTTTCATAATTTTGTTTCTTGTCAAGTGCTGCTGCTGCTGCTGCTGCTGCTGCTGCTGCTGCTGCTGTTGCTGCTGCTGCCTTTGCTGCTGCAGCTGTTGTTGTTGTTGCTGCTGTTGCTGCTCCTGCTGCTGCTGCGGCTGTTACTGTTGTTGCTGCTGATGTGGCTGTTGCTCCTGCTGCTGTTGCTGTTTCTGTTGTTGTTGTTGTTTTTGTTGTTTCTGTTGCTGTTGCTGCTGCTGCTGCTGCTGCTGCTGTGGTTGTTACTGTTGTTGTTGCTGTGGCTGTTACTGTTTTGCTGCTGCTGCTGCTGCTGCTGCTGCTGCTGCTGCTGCTGCTGCTGCTGCTCTTGCTGCTGCTGCTGTGGCTGTTACTGTTGTTGCTGCTGCTGTCGTTGCTGGTGGTGGTACTGGTGCTGTAATCCCCCACCCCTTGTAGCATGCACATCCACCTCCAGACTTAGGAAATTGGGACGTTATGGCTTTTTCCATGTTCTGCCTGCCTTGTCCTTCGGAGATTCCCACAATGCGCACACTGGTCACCTGATGGGTCTTCTAAGTTGCTCAGGCTTACTTCAGTGTTCTTTTCTTTCTTGTTTTGTTTCTTTCTTTGTTTCTTTTGATTTACTCATTGGGGGATTGTGGTGATTTGGGGGAAGGAGGTGTTGTGCTATTCTTCTGACTGGTAGCTTCAAATGGCCTGTCCTTAGTTTCTCTAACTCTTTCTTCTACTTGATCAAGTCTATTACAGAAAATCTGTGTTAGGGGCAATAGTGGTGGGGAATACATAAGGTCCAAATACACTGTGTGCATGTATAAAATTCTCAAAGAATTAATAAAAATGTTATATTGTTAAGAATAAGGACTTGATAGCAAATTTGGTTTAGTAACCTGCTGGCTCTTTACCAGATTTGGAACAAACAATGAACATTTTGAATAAATTAACAAATAAGTGTTTTTCCAAGCATATTATGTTACTAATGGCAGCAATCACTCTGAATATAGAGTCCCTCATCTTCAATGCCAATGCAGCCATCAGTTAATGGTATTGGAATTACTAAACACTTTAGGAAGATTTCTCAGATGACATAAAAAGCCTCATTTAATTTGATAGCCTATGTTGTCGGGGAGATACAATGTCCCCACATTATAGGGTAACATTATTTAAGCTCCCTATATAAGTACATAATTTAGGCAGTTTCAATAGTAGCAGGCTTTTTCAAAGGTCTTTAATTAACCCTTCCCATAGTACCTACTGTACCTTGCCCTCCATCCCATTTAGCCATTTCTGTCTTGTTATTCTTCATTCCCCCTTTATACCATCTGCGTTCTCTCTCCCTTCCTTGGAATCCACCCCTGATAGGCCTTCACCAGTTTTTGACTTCTATGGGTACTCCCATTGGCGCTAGCATCCACCTATGAGTAAACACGTGGCATTGTCTCTATGGATCTGGATTACCTCACTCAGAATGATTGTTTCTAGATCCATCTACTTACTTACAAATCTCAGACATTTTCTTTGCAGCTGAATATTACTCCGTTGTGTTTATGTATCACGTTTTCAGTACTCACTCAACAGCTGACGGACATGTACACCATTTCCATCCCTTGGGTATAGTAAATAGAGCAGCAATGGATATGCACGTTTCTCTGTAGTAGGATACAAAGTACTTGGAGGATGTGCTCAGGAGTAGCATAGCTAGATATGCAGTAGCTCTATTTCTAGTTTCATGAGGAACATGCACTCTGACTGCCACAGCGGCTGCACCAATTTGTCTTCCTACCATGGTAAACAAATGCTCCCTTTCCCACACTCATGTCACCATTTGTTGGCATTTGGATTTCATTCATTCATTTTGTTTTTATCTCGGCCATTCTGACTTGGGTAAGATGAAAAACAAAAAACAAAAGAAAAATCAAAGAAGACTTAATTTACACTCTTTGATGACTGGGTAGGGGTACCAGATATGCCATGCATGGGCTACCTCTTTTTGAATTGTTCATCAATGGAGTCCCATAACAGCCACCCCTGTTGCAGAACTCCTGCTATGGCTCTGGCTTACCCTTCAGAAGTTGACTGTATAACTTTAATCCTGAAGACAGGACACACAACAGGCTCAGGATACAGGAAAAAAAGCTGATACTGACCTGAAATTTACATGTCTACTGACTAGCTTTTGTAGTGTAAAAGGTTCTATGCATGTTACTGGAGAGAAAAGTAATTAACAGTTTTACCCAGCAGGGAACCCTGCAAGCTATACTAACAACTGGCCTTGCAAGAGAAGTCCCCTGGAGCAGTAGTAGCAAAATATTAGAGTAGTAATCAACCCCATTAAGCACTGAATTTAAAACCAACAGCACAAGACAGAACTCATGCTAGTACTGTCAACCAGAACAAACACTGCAGCTCATTATATTATAAGTCATAAATGAGAACAGACTAGGATTAATCTGCTAAATAGACATATTGATAAACAACCGCTTAAGTTCTTATCTTCATACTCTTAGATCAGTGCATCTCTTGACCGTCATCAGAGGGGCTTCTTTTTGTAGTAAATGACAATTAATACAGAGTTCTGGTTAACATCCAGAGAAGAGGAGACATTAAATGCTCAGCTGTAAATAAAACAACCATACTGCACCCCTCCCTCCAGAGCTCTGGGATAATCACAGGGCAGGGTGCAGGAGGATTATAAAAGACAAAGGTAGTGGAGATCTGTGGCAGAACTGTGTTTGTTAGGTGACACAGGACCATTGCACATGTGAGATCATGCAGCTGTGACTGTATGTCCAAGACATGCATAAGATGGAGCCAGATAAAATCCTGGCATAGATGCAGAAGGAGTTCATGAAGCCCCACCCCTAGCTGAGGCACTCCTACCCCTAGCTGAGGCACTATTGGCAATTGATGGCTGCTGGGGGAGGGAGCCAGTTTGGTTCAAGGATGAGACCTTGAGTGGCTACCCACATTGCGGTAAATCATCATGCACCCATGTGCAAACAGAGAGCAGCAAGTGGACTCAGTGGGCTTAAAAAGAAACAACATGTGAACTTGGGAGGGACACCTACTGGGGACAATAGCGAAGGTTCTTAAGGGATGATGGGAAATGAGTTTGATCAAAGTGCATTATATGCATGCATAAAATTACCAAACAAATTTTAAAAGCCTCATTTAAGCCATCGAGTGCTGGGAAGCAGCTGTTGATGAAGCATTTGTCTTATAAGTAGGAAGACCTGGGTTTGACCCCAGAACCCACATAAAAATGCCACAGCATGTCTACACCAGTCGTTAGGAGAGCTCCACTGTCTTCATACCACAACGTCATGACTAATTACTTTTCTATCAATTACACAGATGACATAGGATGCAAAGTTGCTCTAAAAGAGTTGACCAGAGTTCAAGTGATGTTTGATCTCACAATCTGTAAAACTTTAACCAAGATATCTTATCCCTCAGAGTCATGCTTTTCTGGTAAAACAGATGATTGATGGCTGCCTATCCAGAACATAAAGGCAAGGTTTGCATAGCACACTGTTTTTAGGTGCCTGTTGGGCACACAGACTTTGTATTTTCAAAGCACTGTTATATGTGCTTTAGTTTAGTGGTTTAGTCTCTAGTGACTATTTCATCAACTCAAATGTTGAGTCTTTGGAAAGGTCTACAAACTCTGAGATGATGATGATGGTGGTGGTGGTGGTGGTTGTGCTGATGATGACAAAACTCTTTCTGGCTTTTAACAAAACTAGTCAGGCTGGGTAGCATGCACTTGCAATCCCAATCTCAGTGCTGCGGTGGCAGAGACAGACTGATTCTTGGTGCTCACTGGCTAGCCAGCCTGATCCACTTAGTGGGTTCCAGGCCAATGAAGAGCAGATCTCAGGAAGAAGGTAGATATCTCCTAATAAAGGACAAACAAGACTGTTCTCTGGTCACCATATGCACATGCATGCATATGGTATAAACACGCGCGCGCACACACACACACACACACACACACACACACACAAATATGCACACAGAAAGAAATAAAGCAAAGAAACAAATATATAAAATAAGAGGTATAGAAGGAATTATCCAGTAAGGATACAAGTCTGGTTAAAACTAACTATTGTCAATATGTAGTGGAAGGCTTCTCACCAGTCAATAGAGTTTCTCATCAAAATTCTGTAGCCAAGAAAGAAAGAAGATAAAGAGTTCCTGAAGTTAGAGCCTGCCCTGAGAAATAACGCACAGGCAACGATGGCAACAATGTAATAAAGTCTCTGTGCCCAACTGTGTTCTCAACAGAAACTCATTTACTAATTACAGTTTGTACAGCCAACTCTGAGCTAAGTCTGTCCAGTCAGATCCTCTAGGACAGTGGTTCTCAACCTGTGGATCACGATCCCCTGGCATTGGCAAGACCCCTTCACAGGGGTGGCCTAAGACAATCAAACAACACAGACATACAGACATTTGCATTATAATTTATAGCAGAAGCAAAATTACAATTATGAAGTAGCAACAAAAATAATTTTGTGATGGGGCTCACCACAACATGAGGACCTGTATTAAAGGTCACAGCATCATGAAGTTTGAAAACCACTGCTTTAGGACTTTCCCAGTGTCCAGAAACTGGTCTACATTCTACCAATGTGTGCATGATGACTACTCACTAGGATATCTAGGTTAAAACTGTTTATTTTGTTCTAATACTGTCAAATTTCAATTTCATTAATACCATGAGCAGTGATGGTAATAAAATTCTAAATTCTGTCTTTTAGGAAATGTGTTCCTTTTGAAATAAATTTTGTTAATACTGTATTTTTTTTTTAAGAAAATGGAGTCTCAAAAGAAAAAGTAAGACTCACTCCTCTACCTAAATGTTACATGAAAAACATGGAAGAGGTCAGTTAACCGGAGGATCTGAGTATCCAATGGACAGATTCACAGACAAAGCAAGCTAGTGTGGGTGTTAGGGCTTTGAGAAAGAAGAGAGAACAAGCCAGAGACACAAATATCGACGAAGTGAGAGTTTGAAAGGAGCCCTCATCTGTTTGCTGTTTTTTAAAGCAGTGTCTAATTCTTGGTAATCTATAAAGATAAGAAGCTTATTTGGCTCATGGTTCTGGTGACTTGACAGTCCAAACAGCATAATGCCAACACCTGGCAAGGGCTTCCTTCCCTTCATCAAAATATGGCAGAGACAAAGGTGTAAAAAGAAAAAAAAGACACCCGTAGAAGGCTGAGCATGCAGGCTGGCTGCATTTTTATAACTCATTTTGTTAGGACCAACGGACTACTGGAATTATACTAATATTCTTCCTCCCTAATGCCGCATGACCTCATCACCTTCCGCGCAGCCCCTCCTCTTAAAGGTTCACCACCATCAATTCCATTGGGGTCAAGCTTCCAGCAGATGAAACTTTGGGGGAAAGTACTCAGGTCACAGCCAATTCAAAGTACAAAATAAAATAGAGGAGCAGCTGGCAGTGTTCTGCTTTGTGAGGAAGTAGATTGTCCTGTAGCCTGGGGTGGGAACTCCCAGAAAGTCTGCACACGGTATTTCTAACTGTAATAGCTCTCTGGTCCTGCAATTTGGGCTTTAGAACAAAATCAAGCATTTTCTCTGTCTGTTTTGTTCCTAAATACACTTCAAGTTAGAAGAGAGATGTGTCCTTACTAGAAACACTAGGATACATCAAACCTCAGTCCATGAATATTTTATAGACAGAGAAGAATTAAAAGATCAGACTAAGTTCAGAGCAGTAACTGAATCTCTGCTCAGAATTAATGTGCCTCGTTACCTGAGTGATGTTTTTCAAGAGTGGATGCTGCTCATTACCCAGTCAGAGCCCTGACAAATGACAGAGCTTAGTTTAATTAAGGAATTTTAAAAGTTATGTTTAGTATTTATGCAAACTTTCTCTTGGTGAAAACTAATTTAATTCATGCCCTGGTTGTATGTCTCAAAGCTTACATATTTCAAGGACTGGCAATATAATCTTCCCCAACTGGAAAACTTGTTTGGATAATAGCAAGATTTGAATGTAGCAATGTGCAATATTAATAAATTGTTTACTTAAATCTAAATCTGTCACATTTCATTTCATTTGGAATCTTCTACTCCATTATTTCAATAATCTATCACTTTAGTTGCTAGAGTACTTATCGTTTACATTTCTCTGTGTCCATGAAAAACATTGACTTCTGGATAGTTAGTTCCCTTGCTAGGATGATTTGAATAATCTCACCCATCACTATATATATAAGGTCCTTTTTGTAGATGTCATGGTCTTCCTCCATTCTTTGAATTTATGCATGGGTATTTAACTGGCTGTGGCCAACATGTAATACCACATTGTGCTAGTCACTTTTCTCATCACTGTGGTCTGACAAGAAGCTACTTAAGGAAGGCTGGGTTTATTTTAGCTGGTTTTAGGAGATGATGCCATCCATCATGGTGGACAAAATAAGATGAAGCTCACAGTGGTGGCTGGGCATGTGCTTGTGACTCCTCATATCTCTGTGGCCATGGAAGCAGAGACTGGACAGAAAGTAGATTCTGCTATAAATGTCAAGACCTATCTTCTCATGAATTACTTTGCCAGTGAAACCCCATCTCATAAAGATTCCACAATCTCTTAAAACATGTAGCACAGGCTGAGGATCAAGTGTTCAAAATCATGATCCTACAAGATATATTTCTTATTCAAATCACAAAGGCAAGCAATGCAATAAACAAAGAGTGAAGACACTGAAGTCATTGACTTCAGGTGGGAGAGTGTGAAGGAACCCCTCCCATAGTGTAGACCATCTGAAGTGACACAGAGTACTTCGTCTTGGCAACCCGTTAGCCACCTCACATGAAGCTGTTTTCAGTAACCCAGCTCTACTTCAGCCATCGATGAGTAGTGTATTCATTTGAATGACCCAGAAAACTCTTTCAAAACTTCCAAGCTGGGCTCAGCCCAGATTGCTGACTCTCAGAACCATAAGCAAATAAATTTCTGTTTTGCCAATAGGATCTATATGATTTGTTATAGGCAGTAAGTATACTAGTATACTGTTGCCCTCCAAAATAAATAACCTCCATCCATTTAAAGAGGACAAGAGAGAAATGTCTAACTGAGAAGATAAAGAGGAAATAAAAATATCAGTGTGCTAATCATCAGCTTAATTTCATCATAACCCATACCCCCACCAACCTCACAAATACTTAGTTAGCTGAACACTGGAAATCTGTGTAAATAATTAACTTCCACATGGCTTCAGAGAAACTTTCTACTGTCCTGTGATCCATATTTGCTTCCAGTAGCATTCTGAGAAGCAACCTTCATGGGCTCACACTTGTCTGTGTGCTTCGACAGGTCAGAAGGCAGATGTCCTTCTGCTAAAGGTTACAGAGAGATTCTCACTTAGCCTAGTCCCCAGAACATGAGCAAGCTCCACTCCTGACAGCTTTTGACCAGAGATGGGAATCATAATCACGTGTAGACTTTTTAATACAACTACGTTTGTCCTTTGTCTGCAGGAAAGAATAACTGACTTGTCCGAGCCTGGGGCGCCAGCATCTGTTTGGTTTTGTTTCCCATCACACATGATTGTCGTGCACACTGCTAAGAAAAGCAGTAAAGAGAGAAATTCCAAACTGGTTGTACGTGAACAGTAACAAGGGTTAGGGGGATTCAATAGCACTTCCACAGGGCAAATCAAGTAGTGAATTCCAGTAGTGTCTTCTTTAGCTGCAAATAGACCACCCATAGCCTGGGAAGTGAGAGCAGAAAGAAAAGGCCAAGAATCAAAGCCCAAGATTCTCTCCTAGTTACTTATGCAGCCCCAGTCACCACCATGCTTTCCTCTCACAAAGGGAAAGAACAGCTACTTTCTGGATTACTGATTAGCATACTATTCAGCAAACTCTAAAATTACATCTTAAAACAAGGCATATGAGGAAAATATGAGGCATAGAGAAAATAAGCTTTTAGCTTCTTTTTAAAAAACAAAACAAAAGAAAACTGAATCAATTGAATTTGTGGTCAATTACTTAATAAAACCCTAAGAAAACAGAACATAAGGAGGAACCTTGGCCAGAGAAAGATGAAACCTCCATGCGTATATAGTATCTAAGAAGTAAAAATCTGGGTCTTTCTGTCTATCAGGGAAGTCTCGAGTGGACTAAGGCAGGTGGACAGCAACATAAAGAAACCTACATATAAAGAATGTCTTTGGAAATCCTTAAAATGACCAGGAATTAAAATTCCTTCAAATCTCCAATAAATTCCCTATATTCTTAAAGTAAAGGTGGAGTAACAGAGGGGGAGACTAGAATGTGTTTTAGGATAACGTCCTTGGTTAGAGATCCTTGCTATGAAGGAGACAGCTCCCCTCCATTCGTTTTCATTTGAAATCCGGTTACTTCTACCTTTTGTATATGAAAGCTGTTGTGGTTGGAATTGGAACAATTTCCACAGACTTATGCCTTGAGCACTTGTTTCCAGCTTGTGGTGCCACTTTGGGAAGGTCCCGCATGCTTAGTACAGTGGTTCTCAACCTGTGGGTCTCGACCTTCGGGACCCTTTCATAGGCTCACCTAAGACCATCAGAAAACCTGGATATTTATTATGATTTATAAAAGTAGCAAAATGACAGTTATGAAGTAGCAACAATTTTATGGTCTGGGGTCATCACAACATGAGATACTGTGTTGAAATGTTGCAGCATTAGGAATGTTGAGAACCACTGCCCTAGTAGGCAGGGTCAGGCTGATAAACACAGGTTATGAGGGACAGACTCTGAAGGTATGACCCAGTCCTAACTCCAGTACAGTTCTCTCTGCTTCCAAGTGGGCTACCTATGAGCCATGGCTCGAGCCACAGTGTCCTGAACCCTTTGGTCCCCATGCCTGGCCTGAGATGGTAGACTACAAAATGTCTTTTGAAACTGTGATCCAAAACAAGTATTTCCTCTTATGTTGTCTCTGTCAGTTTTGTTTTGTTTTCACTAAATGTTCTTTTTTTTTCTTTTATTGAAACTAGTTTTTTTTTTTTTTTCATATAATATAACCTGATTACGGTTTCCCTTTCCTTTACTCCTCTCAGTTCCTCTCCACTTCACCTCTCATCTGGATCCATTCCTTTCTGCCTCTCATTAGAAAACAAACAAGCTTTTAAAGGATAATAATTAAATAAAATATAATAAGACAAAACAAAAACAACACACATCAGAATAGGACAAAACAAACAAGCAGAAGGAAGAGAGCCCAAGAAAACTCACAAGAAACAGAAATAGATGCAGAGCTCCACTCAGCTTCTTCCCACACTCAGGAAGCCCATAAAAATATAAGACCAACAGCCAGAATGTATACAGAAAAGACCTGTAGGGTAAAAATAAATTAAATTAAAAGATAATTTTTTTAAAAGGAGGGGGAGGAAGAGAAAATAAAAAATCCCTGACAGGAAGTTACGAGGCAAGGAACCTCAGAAGATGCCCGTAAGTTCATTTTCTTTTGGCACCTACTGATGGGCAGGTACCCTGGACATAAGAGCAGTTAGAAGAGCCTGGGACAGGAGCCTTCCAGTTTATGCCTGTTGCCTGTGCCACACAGCTCCATACCCAAATAGCACAGGGAAAGAGCTAGCATCCCAGGAGTGTGGACAGACCTATGAGCGGGGATAAGACCAGCACCTCTGCTAAGAGGAACCTGTCCAGAACCTTCAGGACACAGTGACTGAGGAACAGCCTGGGACAGGAGCCTTCCAGTTTCCATCTGTGGACAGAGAACTGAGTCTGTGCCACATGGCTCCATAGCCAAATAGCACTGGGAGAAAGCTACCCTCCCAGGAGTGTGGACAAGAATGTGAGTGAACGTAAGACCAGCACCTCTGCTCAGAGGGACCCACCCATAAACCCTCAAGTCACAGAAACCGAGGAGTGGCCTCCCTGTTTCCTCCTGCAGCCTGGGAACTGATCCTGTGTCACAGGACTCCATAAAAATAGTGCCAGGAGAGAGCTGGTCTCCCAGGAGTGCTGACACACCTTCGAGCACAGGCAAGACCACTGTGGGAACAAACCTGGTTCAGTGGAAAGAAGCCCCACATGTCTGTCCTGGGCACTGTGGCTCTGGGCAGGACAGGAGATACACACAGTTCCTTAATCGAGGGCCAGAACCCTCACTTCCCACGGCGGGTCCAGATGAAGAGACAGTCCATAATTCTAAGACATTTATTTTCATTGTGGAGAGTGGCATGGATGGAATTGTACCCCTTGGCCTCTGAGAGATGCGAGGCAGATATAGTAACTGGAAAGGGACATGGCTAAGCCCCTGGGTGTCTCATTAACATGGGAATGACTTGGGGCTGTGTGGCCATGCCTCTACCTGAGGAGGAGTGGTACGTGACCATGACTAGAGCCTAAAGCCTCCCGGGAGCCTTGGCATAATGTTTTCCGATTCCTTGCAGATTGTTCCACTGGGTCTCCCAGATTTTACACCTGTGCTCAACCGGGTGCCAGATTGCCTGTCACAGATCACTGCCCCACAGACCACCACTTCTGTTCAAATTCCTGGCTCAAGAGGGACACTCGCAGAACCATCAGGACACAGGAACCAAAGAAGAGCTGGGGATAGGATCCTTCTGGTTTCTGTCTGCACCCCAGAGCTGACAGTGTACCATAGCTCCCCAAACCCAAATTCCTCTCAGAGAGAGCTGGTCTCCAAGAAGTACTGACACAGAGGCTTACAGGAGGGATAAACCACAGTCAGAGAGAGCAAGACAAGCTAACACCAGAGATAACCAGATGGCGAAAGGGAAGAAAAGAACATAAGGAACAGAAACCAAGGCTTCGTGGCATAATCAGAACCCATGTCTCCCACCACAGTGAGCCCAGGATACTCCAACACACCAGAAAAGCAAGACTCAGATTTAAAATCACATCTCATGATGATGATAGAAGACTTTAAGAAGGAAATAAATGACTCCCTTAAACTAATACAGGAGACCACGGGTAAACAGCTAGAAGCTCTTAAAGAGGAAACACAAAAATTGCTTAAAGAATTACAGGAAAACACAATCAAACAGGCGAAGGAAATGAACAAAACCATCCAGGTCCTAAAAATGGAAATAGAAACAATAAAGAAATAACAAAGGGAGACAACCCTGAAGATAGAAAACCTAGGAAAGAGATCAGGAGTCATAGATTCCAGCATCACCAACAGAATACAAGAGATAGAAGAGAGAATCTCAGGAGCAGAAGATATCATAGAAAACATTGACACAAAAGTCAAAGAAAATGCAAAATGCAGAAAGCTCCTAACCCAAAATATCCAAGTATTCCAGGACACAATGAAAAGACCAAACCTAAGGATAAGAGGTATAGAAGAGAGTGAAGATTCCCAACTTAAAGGACCAGTAAATATCTTCAACAAAATTATAGAAGAAAACTCCCCTAACCTAATGAAAGACATGAACATAAACATTCAAGAAGCCTACAGAACTCCAAATAGATTGAACCAGAAAAGAAATTCCTCCCATCACATAATAGTCAAAAAACCAAATGCACAGAACAAGAAAAGAATATTAAAAGCAGTAAGGGAAAAAGGTTAAGTAACATGTAAAGGCAGACCTATCAGAATTACACCAGACTTCTCACCAGAGACTATGAAAGATAGAAGATCCTGGGAAGATGTCATAAAGACCTTAAGAGAACACATTTGCCAGCTCAGGCTGCTATACCCAGCAAAACTCTCAATTACCATAGATGGTGAAAGCAAGATATTCTGTGACAAAACCAAATTTACACAATATCTTTTGACAAACCCAGCCCTACAAAAGATAATAGATGGAAATCGCCAACACAAGGAGGGAAACTACACCCTAGAAAAAGCAAGAAAGTAATCTTCTTTCAACAAACCCAAAAGAAGATAGCCACACAAATATAAAAATAACATCAAAAATAACGAGAGGCAACAATCACTATTCCTTAATATCTCTTACCATCAATGGACTCAATTCCCCAATAAAAAGACATAGACTAACAAACTGGATACAGAAACAGGACCCAGCATTTTGCTGCATTCAGAAAACACACCTCAGTGCTAAAGACAAACACTACCTCAGAGTAAAGGGCTGGAAAACAAGTTTCCAGGAAAATGGTCCCAAGAAACAGGATGGAATAGCCCTTCTAATATCGGATAAAATTGACTTTCAACCAAAAGGAATCAAAAAAGATAAGGAAGGACATTTCATTCTCATCAAAGGAAAAATCTACCAAGAAGAACTCTCAATTCTGAACATCTATGCTCCAAATGCAAGGGCACCCACATTCATAAAAGAAACTTTACTAAAGCTCAAAACACACATTGCACCTCACACAATAATAGTAAGAGACTTCAACACCCACTCTCATCAATGGACAGATCTTAGAAACACAAACTAAACAGAGACACAGTGAAACTAACAGAAGTTATGGACCAAATGGATTTAACAGATATCTGTAGAACATTTCATCCTAAATCAAAAGAATATACCTTCTACCCAGCATCTCATGGTACCTTCTCCAAAATTGACCATATAATCGGTCACAAAACAAACCTCAACAGATATAAGAAGATTGAAATAATCCCATGCCTCCTATAAGATCACTAAGGATTAAGGCTCGTCTTCAATAGCAACAAAAACAACAGAAAGCCCACATACACATAGAAGCTGGACAATGCTCTACTCAATGATAACTTGATAAAGGAAGAAATAAAGAAAGAAATTAAAGACTTCCTAGAATTTAATGAAAATGAAAGTAAAACATACCCAAACTTATGGAACAGAATGAAAACAGTGCTAAGAGGAAAACTCGTAGCTTTGAGTGCCTCCAAAAAGAAACTGGAGAAAGCATACACTAGCAGCTTAACAGCACACCTGGAAGCTCTAGAACAAGAGAAACTAATACACCCAAGAGGAATAGAAAGCAGGAAATAATAAACTCAGGGCTGAAACCAACCAAGTAGAAACAAAAAGAACTATACAAGAATCAAGAAAACCAGGAGCTAGTTCTTTGAGAAAATAATCAAGATAGATAAACTCTTAGCCAGACTAACCAGAGGGCACAGAGACAGTATCCAAATTAACAAAAGCAAAAATGAAAAGGTTCATATAACAACAGAAACTAAGGAAATTCAAAAAATCATCAGATCCTATTACAAAGCCTATACTCAACAAAATTGGAAAATCTGGATGAAATGGACAATTTTCTAGACAGATACCAAATACCAAAGTTAAGTCAGGACCATCTAAACACTCCCATAACTCCTAAATAAATAGAAGCAGTCATTAAAAGTCTCGCAACCAAAAAAAGTCCAGGACCAGATGGGTTGAGTACAGAATTCTATCAGACCTTCAAAGAAGACCTAATACCAACACTCTTCAAACTATTCCACAAAATAGGAACAGAAGGAACACTACCCAATTCATTCTATGAAGCCGCAGTTACACTGATATCAAATCCTCACAAAGACTCAACAAAGAAAGAAAACTTCAGACCAATTTCCCTTATGAATATTGATGCAAAAATACTCAAAAAATTCTTGTAAAGCAAATTCAAGAACACATCAAAATGATCATTCATCATGATCAAGTAGGCTTCATCCCAAGGATGCAGGGATGGTTCAATATCCATAAATCCATCAATGTAATCCACTACATAAACAAACTCAAAGAAAAAATCCACATGGTCATTTCATTAGATGCTGAAAACACATTTGACAAAATTCAACATCCCTTCATGATAAAGTCTTAGAAAGATCAGAAATTCAAGGTCCACACCTAAACATGGTGAAGCAATATACAGCAAACCAATAGCCAACATCAAACTAAATGGAGAGAAATTTGAAACAATCCCACTAAGCTCAGGGACTAAACAAGCCTGTCCTCTCTCTCCCTATCTATTCAATATTGTACTTGAACTCATAACTAGAGCAATTAGACAATAAATGGAGGTCAAAGGATACAAATTGGAAAGGAAGAAATCAAAATATCACTATTTGCAGATGATATGATTGTATACTTAAGTGATCTGAAAAACTCCACCAGAGAACTCCTACAGCTGATAAACAACTTCAACAAAGTAGTCAGATATAAAGTTAACTCAAACAAATCAGTAGCCTTCCTATACTCGAAGGTTAAACAGGCTGAGGATGAAATTAGGGAAATGACACCTTTCACAATAGTCACAAACAATATAAAATATCATGGTGTGACTCTAACCAAACAAGTGAAAGGTTTGTATGAAGACTTTCAAGTCTCTGAAGAAAGAAATCAAAAAAGACCTCAGAAGATTTAAAGACCTCCCATGCTCATGGATTGGCAGGATTAATATAATAAAAATGGTCATTGTGCCGAAAGCAATC
Organism: Uromys caudimaculatus; assembly: GCA_028551405.1. Taxonomy (NCBI): domain Eukaryota; kingdom Metazoa; phylum Chordata; class Mammalia; order Rodentia; family Muridae; genus Uromys; species Uromys caudimaculatus. The sequence goes on along the minus strand of CM052707.1, from coordinate 1,748,267 downwards.
TACAAATTAAACACAATCCCCATCAAAATTCCAACTCTATTCTTCACCGACTTAGAAAGAGCAATTCTCAAATTCATTTGGAATAACAAAAAAATCCATTATAGAAAATCTATTCTCAACAATAAAAGAACTTCTGGGGGAATCAGCATCCCTGACTTCAAGCTGTATTACACAGCAGTGGTGATAAAAACTGCATGATATTGGTACAGTGACAGGCAGGTAGATCAATGGAATAGAATTGAAGACCCTGAAATGAACCCACACACCTATGATCACTTGATGTTTGATAAAGGAGCTAAAACCATCCAGTGGAAACAAGACAGCATTTTCAACAAATGTTGCTGGTTCAAATGACAGTCAACATGTAGAAGAATGCAAATTTATCCATTGCTGTCTCCCTGTACAAAGTTCAAGTGCAAGTGGATCAAGGACTTCCACATAAAGCCAGATACACTGAATCTAATAGAAGAGAAAGTGGGGGAAAGTCTCAAACACATGGGCACAGGGGAAAAGTTCCTGAACAGAACACCAATGGCTTAGGCTCTAAGATTAAGAATTGACAAATGGGACCTCATAAAATTGTAAAGCTTCTGTAAGGCAAAGGACACTGTCAATAGGACAAACAGCAACCAACAGATTAGGAAAAGAGCTTCACCAATATTACGTCTCATAGAGGGCTAATATCCAATATATACAAAGAACTCAAGAAGTTAGACTCCAGAGAACCAAATAAACCTATTAAAAATGGGGAGCAGAGCTAAACAGAAAATTCTCAACTGAGGAACTTGAAGGGCTGAGAAGCACCTAAAGAAATGTTCAATATCCTTAGTCATCAGGGAAATGCAAATCAAAACAACCTTGATATTCCACCTTATACCAGTCAGAATGGCTAAGATCAAAAACTCAGGTGACAGCAGATGCTGGCGAGGATGTGGAGAAAGAGGAACACTCCTCCATTGCTGGTGGGATTGCAAGCTGGTACAACCACTCTGGAAATCAGTTTGGCAGATCCTCAGAAACATGAACATAATACTACCTGAGGACCCAGCTATACCACTCCTGGGCATATACCCAGAAGATGCTCCAACATATAATAAAGACACATGCTCCACTATGTTCATAGCAGCCATATTTATAATATCCAGAAGCTGGAAACTACCCTGATGTCCCTCAACAGAAGAATGAATACAGAAAACGTGATACATTTACACAGTGGAATGCTAATCAGCTATTAAAAACAATGACTTCATGAAATTTGCAGGCAAATGGATGGAACATGAAAATATCATCCTGAGCGAGGTAAGTCAGTCACAAAAGAACAAACACGGTATGTACTCACTGATAAGTGGATATTAGCACAAAACTTCAGAATAACGAAGATTCAATTCACAGGCCATATGAAGCCTAAGGAGAAGGAAGACCAAAATGTGGATACTTCAGTGTTTCTTAGAAGGGTGAACAAAATACTCCCAGTGGGAAATAGTGAGACAAAGTGTGGAGCAGAGACTCAAGGAAAGGCCATCCAGAGACTGCTCCACCTGGGGATACCTCCCATATATAGCCGCAAACCCAGACGTTCTTGTGGATGCTGTGAAGTGCTTGCTGATGGAAGTATGATAAGCTGTCTCCAGAGAGGTTCAGGCAGAACCTGACAAATACAGAGGCAGATGCTCGCAGCCAACATTGGACTGAGCAGGGGGTCCCAGATGGAGGTGTTGGAGAAGGGACTGAAGGAGCTGAGGGGTTCTACAGCCCCATGGAGGGATCTTCCAGAGACTGTACCACCAGTCTAAGAATACACATGGAGGGACCCATGGTGCAGGCCACATATGTAACAGAGCAGGGCCTTGTTGGCCATCAGTGGGAGGAGAGGCCCTTGGGCCTGAGAGTGTTAGATGCCCCAGTGTAGGGGGATGCTAGGGAGGGAAGAGAGGAGTGGGTGGGTGGGGGAGCACCCTCATTGAGGCAGGGGGAGGGGGAATGGAATAGGGAGTTTCCAAAGGGAAAAACATTTGAAATCTATATAAAGTAAATATCCAAATATTAAAAACATAAATAAAAAAGAGCAGTTGGAAAACTGGATTTTTATTTGCAAGTGGTTATCAGTTGGAGTTGGTTTCTGGGTAAGGGATCAGATGTATGTTCACTTCTCCTTTCAACTCTAAGAGCCCATCTGGTATAGACCCATGCAAGCTGCCTCAGTCTCTTTGAGTTGGTATATGTATTGGTTCTGTTGTATCTAGAAGGCCTTGTTCTTTTGGTGTCCTCTGTCCCCTCTGGCTCTTACTCTCTTTTTCAAAGGTTTTCCTGAGCCCTGAAGGGAAGGATTTGATAGAGATATCCTATTTAGTATTGAGTCTTCAAAGGTCTCTCACTATTGTGTGGCTGAGGATCTCCTCATTTGTTCTCATCTGCTGCAGGAAGAAGTGTCTCTGATGATGGCTGAGCAAGGCTATGAGTATAGCAAAATACAATCAGTACTCATTTTATTGCTACTTTCCTTTGGTAGAACAGTATTATTTGGTTTTACCCCAGGTCCCTGAACTATCTAGTCTCAGGTTCTTGGTCACCGAAGCAGTAACTGGTTCCATCTCATGGAGTGTGCCTTCAGTCAAATCAGACATTGATTAGTTACTCTCACAAGCTTTGTGCCACCATTGCATGAGCATATCTTGCAGGCAGGACACCATTGTAGACAGAAGGGTTTGTGGCTGTGTTGGTGCTTACACTTCTCCTTTGGCATCATGCAAAGTACCTTCTTGTACGAAAGATGCCAAAATGTAGAAGTGAAGGCTCTCAGTCAGTACAAGCTTATCTGTCAGGTTCTTAGAGACAGTGGAAAGAGAGAGAGACAGATAGAGACAGAGAGACAGAGAGAGACAGAGAGAGACAGAGAGAGAGAAGAGAGAGCTACTACAGAGGCCTAGATCTGTAATAGCAGAAGAGAGGGAGAAATGTGCAGATACAATAAAAATAAAAGCAAACACTCCTTCAAGACTTGGCTTATATTATTAATGGTTCATGGTTTTTGGTTTTTTCAATTCTGTGGGGAGAGATTTTCTTTTGGTGGCAATGATTTATGTTAATTTATTGAGACCAAAACATTCAAAACAAAAAATTTCAAAAATGTTTCAGACATTAAAGAAGAACTTGAATATTAAAATATTAAACAACACAAGTAAATTTTTTCATTTCAAGCTTAGAAAAATGGAAGGTAATATCTGTGCATTTATTTTTAATGGGATGAAATATTAGTTGAGGAAAATCTGACAATTCTTCTTTATTTTTCTCATACATAAAATCAAAAGTTATGTGCTTTCCCTCTAAAAAAAGAATTTTGTGGCAATGTCAAGCTTATTGTGAAGCTTACTTCCTTTCTCCATATTTCTTTACCTCAAAACCTCCTGAGCATCTGCGCTCATCTCCAGCAGCAGGTACAATGGCATGTGCCCTTTTCTTATGGACCGTTGGAAAATGATGTCTTGAAGCTATCAGGATGTGTTGCCTTGCTGTCTAAGTTGGAAGACTGACAATTTAAGTGTGTCATCTTGCCAAGTAGTTGTCTGGCGTGGGGTCACTCTGTAAATATGGAGTGTTTAACTAATCTACTCTCTGGCTAGTTGTTTAGAAATTACCTAGGATAACTGAACATTGTGGTATAGGGCTATAATCCCAGCAACTGAGAGGCTGAGGCAGGGCGGTTGCAAGCCTGAAGTCATCTTCAGGAACAGAACAAGACTTTGTTCCAAAAGCAATAAGAAAAATGGAATCATTAAACCTGACACAGTAAACAGACAAGGCACATAAATAACTAAATGATGTGGTAGATGTAGATTTTGAAATGAAAGTGTTAATGACACTTAAACAATAGTATCATACATTATGAGGGCACTTGATACTTGTGTACCATATCCAATATAAGAAATATATATTAGTTTTCTCTTAGCGTATCACAAACTTAGCAGATTAAAACAATATTTATTCATCTGTCATGCATACAGGCCAAAATCATCTGAATCCTCTATTCAGGGCATTATAATGCTAAACTCCAGGATCCAGTCAATATCTTTGGTGTAGCTTCCAGTGGTCATCAAAGTCCATACCAGTGTTAGCAGAACTTTTCATGGTAACTCTGTTTCATCACTGCATGTCGCCTGGGGTCACTGTTAGCTCCTGGAGACTGCTCTCTAACAAGCTGTGTTACAAGGCAGCTCAGTTCTCTGAGACTGTACAAAGACTACCCATCCCCATATGCCAAGGGACCATCTTACCACTGCAGTACTTTGAAACTCTGAGAGGGAAAAAATGCACAGAAAAGCCTTGATGATATCAGTGCAAGAATAATACCCCAGTCTAAATAATACCCCAGTCACTTGGAATATAAGGCAAACAACCTACAAATGAGGCCTCTTAAAGCTAACAGCTTCTGCATGGGAAGAAAAATCAGAGGAACTATTGCAGCTCCAGAACACTTCGCTGGGATACCAGGATGCTCTTCATATTTATCTCTCTCCTATTAAAAATATCTGCAATGATTTCTCATCACATCAAATTTTATAGTCACCTCCACACAAATCTGTGGTTGATTAATTAACAAAAATTGGAAGGCATTTAGATAATGAAAAGTGCTAAGTAGTCCTGTGAATAATAATTAGCATTAGTGTGGTACTCTAACTGAATTATGGGAATCAATCATCAGAGACAGGGTCAGACATCTGATGACCAAAATCAGGTAAAATGGTTTAGTTAAGGCAGCACAATAACAAGAACAGTTACTAACAACAAAACAAAATGAGAAAAATTCTTATTAAACACCTAGCGTAGGCCAGGCCCTACCCAGGACCCTGGAG
>CM052707.1:1684323-1733489 GCA_028551405.1 Uromys caudimaculatus | reverse complement strand
GGGACGGACGGATGGAGGGATGGAGGGATGGAGGGACGGAGGGATGGAGGGACAGAGGGATGGAGGGATGGAGGGACAGAGGAATGGAGGATGGGGGGACGGGATGGAGGGATGGAGGGGTGGAGGGATGGAGGGATGGAGGGGTGGAGGGACAGAGGGACGGAGGGACGGAGGGATGGAGGGACGGAGGGACGGAGGGATGGAGGGATGGAGGGAGGGATGGAGGGATGGAGGGGTGGGGGACGGAGGGAGGGTAGAAGTTTAGAATTAGGAACTGATGCAGAAGCTGTGGAAGAAGGCTGCTTACCAGCTTGCTCCTCATGGCTTGGTAAGCTTGCTTTCTATTGCCACCCAAGACCAACTGCCCAGGGGTTTCACTGCCTGAAGTGATCTAGGCCCACCCACACCAATTATTAATCTAGAAAATGCCCCACACACTGATCTGATGGGGACATAGTCTCGATTGAAGTTCCCTCTGCCAAATGACTCTGGCTTGTGTCAAGTTGGCATAAAACTAGCCAGCACAACTGACCCCTTGTCAACTTGACACACAAACACATCACTATTTTAACAACCTTTTTCCTTACATTTACCCCCATGATAATATATTAATATTAATATCATTATATAAACATTTCAACTTTTTAAAGTCCGACAGCCCTTAAGAATTTAAATACTTTGAAAGTTCAGACTCTTTAAAACATTTAAAGTCTCTCTAAAATTTTAAAATTTCCCTAAAATATGCAAGGTCTCATAATCATGGGCCCTATAAAATAAAAAAATAATTTTGATTTAAATAATTTAATTATTTAATATCTCCAAGATTGAAGAACTGGGGCAAAGTCAAATCAAGTAAAAACAAAACCAAAATTCAAACGTGTTAAGAGTTGTTCCTCTGGACTCCAAGGGTCTGGGCAGACTCCCCTCTTCTCTCTCTCTCTCTCTCTCTCTCTCTCTCTCTCTCTCTCTCTCTCTCATCCAAAGAATGCACATCTTGTCTCCTAAATTCATGCTAGCTCCACTTCACAGCTGCTGTTCTTGGTGGTCCCTTGGTGGTATTGGCATATCCAAAATGCTGGAGTCTCCTCTGCAATTGGTCGTCACCCTCAGCAAAGCCTCTCCTGGTCTCTGTTCCAGGACTCCGACCCTGCCGCCACATGGTACTAAGCCCCAGCCTTTCTCTGTGATCTCTGCAGTCCTGGGTTTCTGCTGCAGCTGAAACTGCCCCTTCTTCCATGGCTCCTCTAGGCTTGTGGAACCACAGCTTACCATCTCTCAAAGATCCCTTTATGCCTTCAAACAAGCTCCTGCTGGGAAACTCTTCATCTGCCAGCACAGGGCACAGCCTTGGCCCCCTCAAGACCACAGATTCTATTCACTGACCCTGAGGAATACTTCCAGAAGATTTTGCCTCTAAGATGTTATTCTATTCTTAATCACCACTTATTTCTCAGCTCCAGCATTATCTTGTAAGTTCCTACAATACCATATTAAGTTCTGAACACTGAATGGTTTTTCTAGCCCAAAGTACCAAAGTCTTTCCACAATCCGCCAAGAAACATGGTCAGGTCTGTCATGCAACACTCTATTCCTGGTACCAATTTCTGTCTTAAGGTTTCTATTGCTGCGATAAAACATTATATCCAAAAACAACTTGGGGAGGCATAGGTTTATTTCAGCTTACAACTCTCAGGTCACAGTCTATCACTGGAGGAAGTCAGGGCAAGAACCTAGAGGCAGGCACAGAAACAGAAGCCATGAAGGAATGTAGCTTATTGACTTGCTTCTCCTGGCTCACTCAGTCTACTCTCTCATACTATCCAGGGCCATCTGCCAGTTGGCATCACCTCTAGTGACCTAGGCCCATCTGCCTCAATCATTAATCGAGAAAATGCCCCCATATGCCAGTCTGGTGAGGCCATTTTCTCAATTGACGATCTTGCTTCCCAAATGATTCTAGCTAGTGTCAAGCTGCCAAAAAAAAAAAAAAAAAAAAAAAAAAAAAAAAAAAAAACCTAGCCAGAAGGCTTAACACATACTAATCAATAAGTGTCATACATTACCGAACAAATGGAAAATCATATGAACACTTTAAAAGATGGAGAAAATCATTTGATGAAATTTAACATTCTTTCATAATTGAAACTCTTGGCAATTGGATCTAGAAGAACCCATTCTCAACACAACCAAGGCCATGAATGACAAGCCCACAGCTAACACCACATCGATGGTGAAATGATTTCAGGTTTTTATTTGAGGCCAGGATCAAAATAAATATGACCACAACCATGACTTCAATTCTGTGTAGTACAGGTTGTTATAGCCAGAGCAACTAAATGAGAAAAAAAGAAATAACAAGGATCCAAAAAGGATAGAAGTCAAGTTGCCATGGCTTGTTTTTTGGTTGGTTTGTTGGTTGGTGTGGTTTGGTTTTTGTGGATGTCATAATCTTGTTTATTAAAGACCTTAAGGTCTCTAGTGAAACACTTAAAGCTACTGCATAAATTCAGTAAAGTTGTATATCATGTATAGAATGTATCATCATGTATATAATCAATATGTACATAAAAATCACTGGCATTATTGTTTATAAGTATACAAAATGATGGCATTTTAATCATGTATAAAGCTGACCTTTCCACATATTTCATCTCTGCTTTTGACCCCCCCACACACACACACACACACTGGTTCCCATCTGTCCCCAGAGTGTTCCTCTGCTTTCATACCATGTATCAATGAAAGTACGCGTTTTATGAATTTGTGTGTGTGTGTTCTGTATATGTGACAGACTATATAAAATTTGTCATTTATACACATATTAACCATGATTCTCTAAAGGAATAGATTCAACAGAATGACTGTATATTACAAGGGGAATTTTTTAGATTGGACCGAACATTATACAAGAAATAGCCCCACAATGGTTATCTGTACACTAGAGGCTGTGGACCCAGTGGGGCTCAGTCAACAAGACTGGAAGCCTCACCAGGTCCAACCTGGTGCTGAATTCTGAAGGGTTCCTGAAAAGCTGCTTCTCTTCAGTCCTTATTGGAGCTGAAAAGCTGGTTTTTCATGTCACAAAGTATGGCAGCAATAGAGCAGAAAAGTAAATCTGTTCACAAAGAGACCGGAAGGGAGGAAAAAGCAGCTCTGCTTTTCCCTCTTCATATCTGGGCCATGCCAGAAAGTCTGGCCCACTCTGAGGGAAAGTCTTTCTCCACAGATAATCATTACAGATGTTCCCACAGACCAACCAGTAGCACATCTCTTAGTTGATCTTATATCCAATTAAGTTGGGTAGGGGAGGGGGAGATTGAATGAGGTCGTCCCCCATAGGCTCATATATGTGAATGTTTGTTCTGAAGATAGTGGGCTATTTAGGATTAGGAGGTGTGGCCTTGTTGGAGAAGGTGTGTCATGAGGGGTGAGCTTTGAGGTTTCAAGGAGCCATGTCATTCCAGTTAGGTCTTTGTCAAGTGCCTGTGGACCGGATGTAAAGCTCTCTGTTGCTGTTCACCACCATGCCTGCTTGCTTGTCATCATGTTCCCTACCCTGATGACCATGGACTAATTCTCTGAAACTAACCAAGCCCCCAATTAAATTCTTTCTTTTATAAGTTTCCATAGTCATGGTGTTTCTTCACAGTAACAGAAAAATAGCTAAGAGCATGTATCTTATTAATTATTTATTAATTAAATACATACAGGTACTTAAATACATATTTCACACATAAGAGAATTCATGCAAATCAGTAACATTCTATACCATCAAATAACTATCCCTTAAGAAAAAAGTTCCATTTATAATGGCACTAAAAATAAAATAACTTAGATATAAACTTGGCCAATGAGATGAAAGATCTATATACTGAACACTAAACTATATTAGTGAAGAAAACTGAGACACAAATAAAGAGAATGAAATCCCTTGCTTCCTGGTTGTCTTGAGATGGTTAAAATGTCCATATTACCCAAACACTTCTACAGATCCCATGCAATCAGAACCAAAATTTCAATAACATTTTTACAAAAATAGAACTCCAAAGTGTTTCTGTGACTAGAAGAAATTCTGGACAGCTGAAGCCACCTTATAAAAAACAACTCAACATTAAAGACTGGCACAGCTGGGCCCCTGCATCCATGTACTCTACAATCAGATTCAACACTGGATGACATTTTCAGCTATATTGAAGAATATCGATGAAATTTTATACTGTATTCAACAACACAGTATAAAAACTACTAGTACTGCATTCATATTGTGTTAGTACTATTAACAACCTAGAGATAATGCAAAGCAGTACTGCATTCATATTGTGTTAGGTACTATTAACAACCTAGAGATAATTCAAAGCAAGGCTTCTTAAACCCTTTCACTCACGACTCCTTTACGGTAGAATTGTTTTCTCCTTGTATTTTATCAGCTCTTTTTATTTCGGTCATTTTTCACATTCTCTCCTCCTACTCTTTCCAGTTTCAGGCCCACTTTTTCAACCACCTCTCTTTGTGTTCTCATTTTTAAAAAATTAAGTCAAATGTATGCTTCCCTCAATGCCTGGTGTTTAGCCACCACTAGATTCTAGTATGCATACCAGGGACCACACCATCACAGAAAACTGGCTATTACTTTCCCAGTAGCTGTCAATCACCAACAGATCTCAGCTAGGGGTAGACCTTTGCGCCAACCTCCTCTCTGCCTACTGCAGTGTCTCTTGCTTGAGCTTGTACAGGTCTTGTGCACGCTGTCACAACCTGTGGTTTCAAATCTGCAGCTGCCATGATGTTTCTGAAAAAGAGTTTCCTTGTAGTCATCCACCACCTCTTGTCTTGCAATATTCCCATGGCCTCTTCTGCAATGACCTCTGAACCTTGGGAAGAAGATCTGTAACAGAAATGTCCTATTTAGAGATGGTCATTCTGCAGTCTCTTAGTCTCTTCACCTTGACCAGTTGTAGGTCTGTGTTAATCACTATCGACTGCAAGAATTTTCTCCAGTAAGGATCAAAGATATTCCATTCTATATGTATATTGATAAGTCATTAGGAATCAGTTCAATACAATGTCCATTTAGCAGAGTAATAATAGCAGTTTCTCCCCTCCGGTCTATGACTGATTTAGCCACAGGCTCTTAGTCCCAATAATGGTGCCAGTTATGGACTCCATCTTCTGGAGTGGGCCTTAAAACCATTCAGAAAGTGATCAGAAAAGCAACTTCCTGATGTTGCTGTTACTATTGCACCAAAGGGCGTATCTTACTGGGTCAGTAGTTATCATAGCACACTGGGTTCACAGGTAGCTAAAACTGATAATTACTTTTCTCTTCCTGTAGTTTGCAAAGCACTGTCCAGAGCTATGAAAGTTAACCAGCAAATGAATCTTCCAAGTGAGTACCAGTGTGGTTTCTCCATGTTCTACAACCCAAGGATGTTGTATCTTCTGCAATAAGATCTTACCATCAAGTTCTAGAGAGTAACGGCAGTGGTTTGAATGATAAAGGTCCCCCAGAGGCTCAGGGATGTGAATAGTCTTCAGTGAGCGGCATTGTTTGGCAAGGTTTTAGTGGTGCAGCCTTGCTGGAGGAAACAGTCAGTTGAGGAGGACTTCTACACTAAAAGCCTTGTGCTGTTTTCAGTTGACTTCATGTCATGCTTGTGATTTAAAGATGTGAGCTCCCAGATTCCTGTGCCTGCCATCATGCCTACCACTATGACCAAGTGACCCTGCCAAGATGGACTCTTGTCCCTGTATAACCATAAGTCAAGGTAAACTCTTCCCTCTGTATGTTACCTTATTCATAGTGTTTATCACAGCTACAGAAAGTGATTAATACAATAAACAAAAGTGACACCAAGTGGCTGTAATGTATAGGAGGTGTTTAGGCCAACAACTCCAAAACAGGTGACCTACTATGTCTTCCACACTGGGTGGAGCTTGAACATAGGACCTCAAAGTCCACCTTGACAGTGATACATTTCCTCCAACAGTATCACACCTACTCCAACAAGGACACACCTCCTAATAGTGTCACTCCCTGTGGGTCAAGAATTCAAGCCCATGACTCTGTGGGGCCAAACCTATTCAAACCACCATGCCCACTCTTGGCACTGTTGCCCAAGAAAGTTTCACACAATCCTAGTTTGTATATATGTGTGTGTGTGTGTGTGTGTGTGTGTGTGAGATATGTGCATAAAATATATATGTTTTATATGATATACAAATTGGATATTTATATGATATAGGTATACAAATTAGATACTTGCTGATTATAAATCATAAGGAAATTTTTAAACAATTATTTTGTATATATAATTTTACCATTTATTAAAGACTAAAGCAAATTTACATAGTGATGAGATAGATGTATGCGTGCTTGTTTTCACATAAGGAATTAAATCATGCCTAAATATCTGATACTATAAAATACAAAGCGCCTTCAATATTTTTGGAGCTGAGCAATATTTTGATTTTTTTATTCATCATTGTTAACTGTATATAAATATGTAGTACAAAATGGCAGAAGTTTGTTTCAGGCATTTCAGAAACTAATGAAATTTTGTCCCAACACAAGACAATAATCATTTAACAAATTTTTATGACACCCAAATAAGTAATTCAAACAGCATTTTTAAAAATCTAACATTCTTACACAGTCCAAAGATTTACCAATTTGGTAATTACATGCTGAAGAATAACAAGAGGGAAATACTGATGTTTTCTATAATTAAACCATTATGTTTCTATGAGAGCAGAAAAATTTGAATCTACAGTAAAAACACTGCAGTTCCTAATATACAACAGTTGAGTCTGAGCTGAGACATCTGAGCACATTCGCTGGTATAACCTAACTTCGCAACACTCATAGTGCAGTGCCCTGTGTTCAGAATCAGAGCTACAGAACTATGAAGTGAACCACGGGTGAGAATTCCCAGAAATACAGCTTGCCAGGTGCCAATGCCAAGGAAACACTTCCCAGAAGGTTCTGCCCTTGTAATGCTGGTCTCTTCCTAATCACAGCTGATTATTCAGCCCCAGATGACCAGTGCCAATTGTCCTAGCAAAGCAAAAAGTTCACTTTAGTGGCTCTAGTCTCTTATTAATCAAACAGTGCTTCAAGCCCAGCTGACAAGAACCACAGTTCTTAATTTAAAATACCTCTCGCATGGCCCTATTAGAGTCTTTACTGCCCTCTAAAACATCACAAGCTAGGCCTCCATCATCTGCACTGCTCTTAGCATTCGCCAGCTTTTTTGCATCATGACAACAGATACCTAATAAGAAGCACCTGAAGAGAAGTACTTACTTCAGCTCACAGTCTCAGGGTGGGGCGCCTTACTACTCAGGGAAAGAAGGTTTATTAGTGCTCACAGTTTCAAGGCAAGAAGCATGGTAGCTGATGCCCTCCCCTTAATGCAGAATGTGCATCTGGCCTCACTGTCATAGAGGACAGAAAGCATAGAGAACTAAGTGAAGAGTTCCCCAATTCACTACCTCTGCTAGTCGGGCCATGGTGCATAAACGTGTCACAACCTTCCAAAACAGTGTCACCAGCCAGAGACCAGCCGGTGTGGGACATTTCACATTCAAACAATAGCATATGTGAACAGACATCCATGAAAGGAAAATAGGAATGTCTGAAAGGTATGGGGAGAGTTGGAGATCAGCATTAGTCATCAGGAAAATCCAAATAAAGACATAAGGAGGTACTGTGGCGAACGTACTCCTAGGGTTATTTCCAAAAGACAAAGGGACTGCATGTTAGCAAGAATGTAGGGAAAAGATTCTATGTGTGTGTGATATTGATGGTGCAGCCATTAGGGAACACAGTAAGTGCCTTGAGTGTAGAATGGTCTTGTAGCACAGCCACCTTCTGAACTTGGATGCTGTCAATGGAGCCAGCATGTCGAAGAGATCTGCATCTGTAGGCTCCTTGCTTAGCTCAGGTATGAAGAAAACCAAAGTACTCATCAGCAAAAGTATATAGAACATATCATTTCTATTGAAAAACCTTTGTTTCAGAAAAGGTAGTGGTTGCTAATATCTTTAATGTACTTGCTATTACATTCATTTTAAATATATTGCCTATTTGAAAGCAATAAAAAAAAATCTTAGGTTTAAGTACCAAAATGTGTGCCTCTATGCTAACATGATGACCAATTTCCTATAAAAATCTTTTTAACAATGGCTTTCTGGACTTCAGAATAGGCCATAAAATAAGAATAAAATTATTTTAAAATAAATTGAGATATATGACATGATGTTATAAGATACATATATAGTAAAATAGTTACTAAGGTAAAACAAATTAACATATTCATCATTTCATACAGCTGCGAATTTTCCAGTCGTAGTAAAAAGCAAGTGAAACTATACATTTAGCACAAATCCTAAATAAAAACCAGTCATGGTGACACAAAAATGGAATCCCAACATGTGAGAGGCCGAGGCAGGAGGATTAAGAATTGGGGTCTGTCTGAGCTACATAGTAAGTTCAGAGTGGGCTACAAGCATGACCTTGTCTTAAAAAGCAAATGAAATCCTAAATATAATACACAGTCATTAATGATGGTCCTTATCTTATTCTTAGGTCTTTCTAGATGTCTTCTTCACACCTATTTGGTATTTTAGAACTTTGATTTAAATCTTCCTAATCTATGCCTCCATACTGACTCTGATAGCTAATTAACTAATGTTTGTTTTCATCTTTCTATCTAGATATTCGATTTCCTCTCTCTCTCTCTCTCTCTCTCTCTCTCTCTCTCTCTCTCTCTCTCTCTCTCCCGATTCCATACATGAGTAAGAACTAGCAATCTTCTTTCTGTGCCTGGATTATTTCACTTTCTTATTCCCACAATTCTTGGTGACTCTTAAATAGAGCACTCAATTTACTCCTCAACATTATAAAGTGTGGGTGATAGAAATAATTAAAACCTGGGAAGACTTTATATGTTCACTTTATTCACTGGTCACAAAAGCAAACTAGCTTAGTAACTTTCAAATACCAGAGACTCTCTTTGCTTTCTTATACAAGGACTAATGAATTCTCCAACTACATAAAACTCTTCCTTATTACAGGTCACAGTGAAGGCTGTTTTACAGGGTGCCCTTCCTCAAGTTTATCCTCCCTGGCATATCTCTCCACCATTCAGTTCTCCATTGTGCTTACAGGTGCTGATGGCACTGGCTGAGCTGGATGGAGCCTCCCCAGTGCCCCAACCTCACTTAACACACTTGACTCCTTAATCTAGAAGAAGCCTCACAACTCCTAAACAATACCCTCCACTGCTTAAGCAACCATATCCCCACTTCTAACTTTTTCGATTGCTAATAGTCAAATACTTCCCAACTTCAATGCAGCACCCTTGGTTTCTTTTTTTCCTCCTGATGAAGTCTGTGACAATTTAATAGTTGACTCATCCTAACTTGCCTAATGTTTTCCTAGAACCCTCAATGTATCATTGGTTAGTAATTCATATCTTTAAGCCACATAATTGTACCATATGCCTATTTTCTGTAAGCCATTTTATGAAAGGTTCAAGTTGGCATGACTTGAGGATTTATCACAACAGATTTGTTGTTGTGTCACCATGAGGCAGTGCCTAAGACAGAGTATTTTGTAAAGGATGTTCATTGAGGTGTGCAATGGGTACAACATCTCTAAAAGGAGAAAAATGAAGCAAGCCTGGCAGAGCATGATACCGATCTGTGCCACGTCATAAAGCAACACCTCAAACCAGACTGTGAGGAGCTGTGGAGCTGGGCTGGCCTTTGAGAACTGGGACCCAGTCAGACTCTGAGTATAGGATTCTCAGGTGGGAGTACAGAGGAGGACACACTTGGACAAAACAACTGGAGATGATTTTTAGAAGTATAGATAACCAGACACTAGATCCTTCTATCCAGAATGGAAATTCAGCATCCACACACAGTTCTACAGGCAAGGCATACAAGTAAAGAGATTGTCTAAATTTTTAAAACTCTATAATAAATTATGAAGAAGATGTAAATCCAATCTTATAAAATGATAGAGGATTTTAAATAATGAATAAATTCCTTAAAGAAATACAGAAAATACAACAAAACAGGTAGAGTCCTTTAAAGAAAAAATAAATCCCTTAAAGAAATATAGGAAAATACAATTAAACAGGTGAAGGCTATGAATAAAACAATCTAAGACCTGAATGAAGAAATAGGAGCAATAAAAAAAAAAAAAAAACACAAACTGAGGAAATCCTGGAGATGGAAAACCTAGGGAAGAGAACAGGAACAGCAAATGCAAGCATCACCAACAGAATACAAGACATTGAAGAAAAAAATCTCAGCATAGAAGATATAATAGAAGAAATTGATACATCAGTCAAAGAAAATGTTAAATCTAAAAAATTCCTGACACAAAACATCCAAGAAATCTGGGATACCATGAAAAGACCTAACCTAAGAATAATAGGAATAGAAGAACATGAAGAGTTCCAGCTCCAAGGAACAGAAAATATTTTTAACAAAATCAGAAGAAAACTTTAAAAAGAGGGGGCTATAAACATACAAGAAACTTACACAACATCAATGACACTGGACCAGAAAAGAAAATCCTCCTGCCACATAATAATGAAAACACAAAATCTACAGAACAAAGAAAGAATATTAAAACTGGCAAGGGGAAAAGACCAGGTATCATACAAAGGGAGACCTATCAGAATCACATCCAATTTCTCAACAGACTTTAAAAACTAGAAAGACCAGGAAAGATGTCTTGCAACCTCTATAAAAACCATAGGTGCCAACCTAGACTACTATACCTAGCAAATCTCACAATCACCATAGAGGGAAAAAATAAGATATTTCAAGACAAATTCAAATTTAAACAATATCTATCCAAAAATCCAGTCCTATGGAAAACACCAGAATGAAAACTCCAACCCAAAGAGGATAACTACATTCAAAACAAAAAACAAAAACAAAACCACAGGAAACAAGTAATTCCATACCAGCAAAAGGCAGGGAAAACACACACACACACACACACACACACACACACACACACACACACACACAAACACCACTAACATCAAAATAATAGGATGTAACCATCACTGGTCATTCATATCTGTCAACATCAATGGACTCAATTCCCCAATAAAAAGACACAGGCTAACAGACTGGATGTGCACAGAATCCATCATTCTGACACATAAAAGAAACACACCTCAGCAATAAAGATAGACAGTACTTCAGAGTAAAGGGCTGCAAAAAAGTTTTCCAGCAAACAGACCCAAGAAGCAAGCTCAGTTATGCTCATAGCAGTTTTATTCATAATAGCCAGGAACTGGAAACAACTTAGATATCTCTCAACTGAAAAATGGATAAAGAATATGTGGTACATCTACACAATGGAATACCATAGAGCTATTAAAAATAAAGATATCATGACATTTTCAGGCAAATGGATGGAACTTGAGAATATCATGCTGCATGAGGTAACCCAGACCCAAAAGGACATGCATGGCATGCACTCACTTATAAGTGATATTAGCCATAAAGTACACTATACTCATGCTACACTCCACTAACCCAAAGAAGCTAAACAAGATGGAAGGTCCAAGCAAGGACAATTGATTCTCATTTAGAAGGGAAATAAAATAGTTGTAGGAGACAGATGGAGAGAGGGAACTGAGTGGGAGAGGGGATGGAGAGGGGAATGGGGGGATCAGGGTCAAGTGTGGGGAGAGACAGAGGAGATGGCCAGAAGGCCATGAGAATGAATGGAATCTGCAGTTGGTGGGGGTGGGGTGGGGATGGGCGACATCTGGAGGCATCCAGAGACCTACAATAGGGGAGGCTCCCAAGAATCAGTGGCGGTGAACTTCACTGAGACTCACAGCAGTGGGGATAGAGAACCTGAAGAAGCTACCTTCTGTAGCCAGGCAGGAACACCAGTGGAGCAGTAGGGACACCAACCCACACACAAAATTTTCAACCCAAAATTTATCCTGTCTGCAAGAAATGCAGGGATGGGGATGAAGCAGAGACTGGGGAAATGGCCAAGCAATAATCGGCCCAACCAGGCACCATTCCCTGACAATATTAATACTCTTGTTATGCTTGCAGACAGGAGCCTAGTATAACTGTCCTCTGAGGGGCTCTACCTAGCAGCTGACTCAGACTGATGCAGAGACCCACAGCCAAACACTGGATGGAGGTTGGAGACTCTTATAGAAGAGTCAGAGGAAGGATTGAGAGCCCTGAAGAGTATAGGAACTCCATGAAAACCAACAGAATTTACTAACCTGAACCCTTGGAGCTCTCAGAAACTGAACCCTCAACCAAAGAGCATACACAGGCTGGACCTAGGCACCCTACACCACACATATGTAGCAGATGTGCAGCTTGGTCTTCATCTGGGTCCCAAACAGTGGGAGTTAGGGCTATCTATAAAGCTGTTGTCTGTCTGTGGAATCCGTTCCCCTAAGGCTGTCTTGTTTGGCCTCAGTGGGAGAAGAAGCTCCTAGTCCTACAGAGACTTGATGTGCCAGGATTGGGAAATATGAGAAGGGACTGGGAGGGGGAGGGGGGACTGAGAGGAGGTACATTGATCAGGATGTAAAGTGAATAAATAAAAAATTAATTAATTATTTTTTTAAAAAAGGATGTTACTGGATGAATATGCATCAGCAAGGGAGATCTAATCCTAAACTCAATGAAATGCCTACAAAACAAGAAGCTGACAGGAATACACAGACAATTGCGTAGCAGCCAACCTGTCAGCTATGGATTTCTTATACAGCCCACGTTTCTCTAAAAGTATTAACTTCGGCACATCGAACTCATATACCTCAGTTGAATTCTAGGCTCATTCCAGAGTCACTAATATTATTTATTGATTAGGAGTCTCAAATGCAGCGGGATTCTGTCAGGGTACAGAAGGAAAAGGATGACTAATGTTGCAAGATGTGGTCACTGTGTTCCCATCAATCAATCAGTTCCGAAGCATCGCCTGATTCGCTGAAGCTGCCCTCACTGCCTGTTCTTTGGTATTAGACCGAAACGCATTCAGTTAGCAACTGACACCAATGACGACTGTCTTCACATTCTCTCCACACACACCCAAGTGATCACTTTTCCTGCATGATTAGATGCTCTTCCAGGCTACTGTCATCAAAATGTGACCTATGCTTTGTCAAGATCACTCTGCCTTTGCAAGGATTGAAAATAAACCTTCTGTTTCTTATATCTGGAGGAAGACTGTGGTGATTTATCACAAAGGATTCAAAACACCATATATCTTCTAGAATTTCTTCTTCCGACTGAAATATGTGGTCTACAATTTACAGCAGACTATGACAAACAAATAAAATAAGCCAAGGTTTAGAAGTCCAACCACATAAATGTATTGGTTAGGACAGTCTTACTTAATAAAATTGTCTCAGATTATTTATAGACCAACAATAAAATAACTAACACCTGTATACAAACTTCAAGGAAAGTGGAATCATTAATTAGAAAGGGGAAAGTCACACACTTATCCAAGGCTGGCCAGACCACTCTTTGCTCTCCTAGTTAGTTCTAGGTCAATTGAAAACAAGATACAAACTGGCATTACAAAGTGTGGGTGTATGTGTGTGTGTGTTGTACTGAGGTTTGAATTTAGAGCTTCATACTAGCTAAGAGCTCTACCATTGAATTATATCCATTAATGCTTGTTTTAGTTTTTGTTTTGTTTTGTTTTGATCACTGTTTTTTGTTTTTTTGTTTTTTAAGACAGGGTTTCTCTGTGTAGTCCTGGCTTTCTTGAAATTCACTCTGAAGATCAAGCTGGCCTCAAACTCAGGGACCTGCTTGCCTCTATCTTCTGTTTGCTGGAATTAAACACCTTTAATTTGTGTACCATCACCACCCAGCTCATTTTACTTTTTGTATTGAAAACCTTATCACTAAGTTACTCGGGCTAGAGGCTGGTCCTCAATTTGCTTTCTAACTGAGCTCCTGAACTTGGAAATCCTCCTGCAAGTCTCCCAAGTAGCTGAGATTAAAGGCTGGCACCACCGGATTCAGCTCAGATATTTAATGTTTATGATTGTTCTCATACTTATTTTTCTACTAAAAAATGAAGATGCTGAAAATCAGTCCACTGCCATTCTGCCATGCTGACCACAATGGTCTCATTGTGCTGCTGTAACAAGTAATCCATAAATTGATGGTTCATGAACATCTAGAATTTGTTTACAACTGTTCTGAAAACTAGGGCGTTAAAGGCCAACGTGCAGGTTTCTAGCTGTATCCTCACACATGATAGCCAGTGCAGTCTCTCGGGTCTCTTTGCGTTGACACCAATCCCATTTACACGGATGCATTCTCATGACCCAATCACTCCCTATTGCTGTCACTTCCTAATTCTGTCACTGGGGGACTTCAGCATGTAAACTGGAGATGTGTGTAAGCTTCATTTTGCTGCCACAGCAAAAATATTAAGACATCATGGATCAACATCCAAACTTTGACCCAAAAAGGGCCAAAATTATCATCATTCAGAAATGGCAGTCTTCAATTGAGAGATATAAAAGACCAGAGAAGCCTAACAGCTTCCGATTCAACAAAGCCACATCTTGAAATAATTCATTACTTTGAGCTGCTTCCAGTCACAATATTTTGCGGTAAACTCCCTGGTAAATGCCAGGAAGCTCACAGAAAACACCTCCACTAATATATTTTAACTAATTATCTTGCCCATGAGCAAAATTGCATTTCATTGTTCCTATGTCTGCAGTGAGTTTTGTGTTACGATTCTTTCCTTGACACCACAACTGACCTTGGGTGTATGTGAGTAAATATTGGCTATGCTTTTAATTAAGATAATCCACCCGAGCCATTCTTTCATAAAATGACCCTGCGTCTAAAACCTCAATGGTTAGTTCCCATTTACAGAAGCCCTGGGACAAATTAAATGAGCATCACATTGGATGCAGACAGTCATCCAAATGGTAAGAAGTTTCACTAAAACAATTAGCCTACTTTCTATAATAAACAAATCTGGAAAAAGGAAAAGAGCTGTGTTACAGGTTAAAATGATCTGAGATGTGCAAAGGGTGGTATTTGGACCCTAATTCAAGCAAGGCTTCTATAGAATAACATTGTTGAGATAATCACAAAAAGGTAATTGTGGACTAGGTGTTAGATATATCAATAAATTATAATTTATAGTTTGTGTGTGTGTGTGTGTGTGTGTGTGTGTGTGTGTGTGTGTGTGTGTGTTATCATGTGTCATGGAGATCCTGAAGGTTTGCTTCTGCAGGACTGGTCCCTTCATGTGCTCCAGAAGTTTATAGATAGGGTAAATGTTGGGGTGGGCCAACTCAAAGCCCTGGGTTATTAATTATATAAATTATTTAAATATAAAGTTTCTAAAATATAATAATTGATAAATTATAATTTGTATCAGAAATGAGGGCATTTTAATGATACATATTAAGAATTAATTTAAATGGTGTCTGAGATTTTATTTTAAAGATGTTACAAAGATAAGAAAAAAATCAATGAAAGCACGGAAACCTTGGCAAACTCCCCTTGAACTTTGTGTAGGATCTTTGTGAGTTTCACATCGTGCACACCCATACCACTCATCTCCTGTTCCTGCACATCTGCACTCTGCCCTTGCAACCTCCCCACAAGAAGAAAAAAAAGTAAAAATAAAAATAAATCTAGCTGAGGAACTGCAGCAGTGTGTGACACAGTAAACCCTGTTGCCCAAACAGCTTTACTTGTAAATGTTCACTGCAATGAGCTGTTAGTCCAAGTCAAGGCCTCTGGCTTCCGCTACAGTATCAATACTGGATTCTCACTTAACCTCCTGTCAGATATCCCGTTGTTACCCTGTGTCATGGAGACCCTGCAGCTTTAGATTTGCAGGACTAGCCCCTTCATGCACTCAAGCACTTCATAGATAGGGCAGATGTTTGGGTGGGTCAACTCAAAGCCCAGGATCTGTGCCTGGGTGGTAGCTGAGCTGGTCAACCAGATAGCTCTCCTTCTCTCAGGCTGTCTGGCCAGCTCTCCAGCACTGCCCCAGTAAGAGATAAAGCTAACTCACTGGAGTACCGCAGCTGACAAAGGGTAGGGCCAGCTCAGCTGTGCTCAGCAGGATGCTGCCTGGGTGAGGTGCAGGCTCCAAGCTCACACTCACAAGGAGTGTGGCCAGCTCCCCCACATGGCCCAAGTGAGGGGTGGTGCTAGCTATCCTAGTGCTGCAGCCCCCTCTGCACAGCCTGTGAACATCAACATGACCCAGGGCAGCAGCCCAGACCAGAAACCTCTTCATGGGCTTTGGTGGTAACATCAAAAGAAACCCATATCTATCCCCATCCCACCCCCTGATGCTGCAGGACCACAAACCCAGACATGGTCCTTAGTGGCAACATGGGACCTTACCAAGGCCTCAGGTGGCAGTATGGGCTGTTCACATCAGGCTGTTCCTCACTACCCTTGCGTCTCCACTGTCCACACAGCATTCTGTTTCTCTTTCTCTCCCATCTGCCACACTAACTTGTTCATCTCAGAGGCTTCTGGGAATCTGGATATCTCCTGCTCCACCCATGCCTGTAGCAGTGGAAAGGGGTCAACTGGGTCACCTTGGGAACCGTTTAAATCTTTCTCACATGGCGTTCTGCCATTCTTCAAATCAGTTCAAATAGACTATGACAAAATTGTAACTTTGATGTTTATATACTTTGATAGAAATGTTTGAGAGTTCACAGTTCTTAGAGTGCTCCTTCAGAAGAGGAACTTCCTTGTGTGTTCTAAATAAAAAAAAAACAAACCTCAACAACCTATCTGATAAGACAGCAGCAATTTATTTTATGCTACAATAAGTGAAAAAGAGTTGCACATTGTTCTTGCTTTGCTGAATGAAATTCTAAAAATTGTAGGAGTGGTTTCTTGGCCTATAATTTATAATCAAACAACACACACTAAAAAAAATGGAAAATAGAAAAGGTTCTGCAAGATGTGAAAAGACAAGGAAATTTAGAATAGGATTCTATGATCTGCAGATTCATTCAAGATTGTGTTATTATTGAGTTGAATTTTTTTAAAATCAGGAAGCTTTTCAAAATGCTACCTATGTCTGTTAACTTAATTCTAATCTGTAATAGACTAGGGGAGATGAGGGAGGGGGAATTCAGAAGGTCAAAGGATGAGTTAATAATGGACTCACAGGAAAATCTTTCTGGAAGCCAGTACAGTGGAACCCCTTTAGAGTTAGGGTTTAGGTCATTTTTCTCTCTATGTTCTCCTCCTCCCCCTCTTCTCTGACATAGAGGAATTTTTAGGCGACTAATGACTAATGCTAGTTAAACACTGCCATATTCACACCGGAGCTCCTGTGCTAGAGAAAAGAGCTTCATATTTCCAGATTTCTTTTCTAGGCATGTTTATAACCATCACATTTGTGTTCTCACTCAAGGTTTATAAGCTACAAAGCTGAGTGGAATCCCCAGGGAAACCAACTTTTTGGCTTCAATAATGTCCAACTAATATTCTCCCTGGATTTTAAGCTGTAAAGCAACTCAAAAAGAGAGGGGAAATTTTGCAGCCATGGCTGCCAAGATGGCAAATAATTTTTCAACATCACCAATTTAATGTAAAGATGAAGCTTATTAGGTCCATGTCTCTTAGGACTAAAGCAAGTTCATCCCTAGAAGTTCACATACAAAACCAGCAATAGTATTTGCTTCTGGGATGAATTATATTAATCATTAATATGCACAACCCTCACCGAGGCACAAAGTTTAAAAACCTTAGGTACAGAAAAGGAGATATGAATTAACTAAATGTTCTTTAGTTGTTGATAGTTAATTTCTGAGGAAAACAGTAAAATAGTGTTTATTCTGCATTTCAGAAATAGTGCTTATGGCAGCACAGGAAGTGTGTGAACTGAAGCCAGAGGATGATCACACGTTTTCTACACACAGCAGTGAAGCTGCATGTATGAACTCACAGAGCAACAGCCATCACACAGAGCAAAGGCTGAAGTGAGACAGGAGCATCAGAGCAGAGAGAGAAGGTGGAATCAGAGTCTTACCCCTAGATGAGGAGCTATTGGCAGTTGATAGCTTCTTAGAAAGGGAGTATCCTTTTTCTTTAGGGATGTGGCTCTTAGCAGGTCAACCAAGGTCCATTGGATAGTTGTGTACCCAAGAGTATATGAGCATCACAATTGAACTCCGTGGGTTAAAACAAAAAAGGAGGACAAAAGGTTGGGTGGGATTTTGTAACTACAAATTATTCTAAATTTCTAAACACCTAGAAAATACCTGTGGCTCTTTCTTTCAATTTTCCCTTGTAATTAGATAAAGTCAGACCAAAACAATTCAATGTAGCAATGATTTCTCATATCTTAGTATCTCTTAATAAGTACTATAGGATTCTTTCCCAGACATTTGATTTACTAATAGAAAGATCATATGGTTGTATTCTGTCACTTCACCCTCCACAGCAATTGTTATTCTCCACTTTGGAAGGAAACCAATCCCTTTGGCCTCTTCTCAGAGACAATGAGCAACAGACTGAACTGGAGAAATAAAAAGTGCCGTTAATACAGCTTTAACTTCCTCAACTTCAGCTTGTTGCCATTGAAGGAGACAATTGGTCTCCTACTGGTATGAATCCAATCCACTTCTTCCCTTTGAAAAATGAACAAGACATAAATAAACAATAATAAACAGTCTTGTACATGGTTGCAATATGGACACAGCAAACATAGTTATAAGCACTGATACAGTTTCACAGAGCTCCATCGTTCTTAGTCATTTCAGTAATGTATTTATTATTGTTGTTGTTATTTTGTATCTATCATGTGAATCATGTTATTATGAAACAAATAAAGACATTTACTATTCAACCCTTGCTCTTAAAATGTTTAAATGTATTAGAAGCTATAAACACAGTCACGGAACCTACAGCTAATTGTATATCTATGTCGATGTAGGATATTTATACATAATGACCTGTCAGTTCACCCAAATCCCTGTGTCACTGCACTTACTGTACAGTGGACTTTTGGTGCACCTACTCTTTAATCTGAGTGGTTACCAGGAACCATGAAAAGCACTTGCTTCAGGAAAGAATGAGAATGACTGCACTGTTTTATCGTTACATGAGTCAAGAAATTCCACTTCCTTTTCAGAGGCAATGTGTGATTGCTTTGTCATGTTTTTCTCTCTATTATTTGCAAGCAAATGTGGCCTAATTGATTCAAACGATAGTCATCACCTTCCAAAGTTAGTAGCATTTTATTTCAGGAGGAGGTCTATGTTTTTCTTCATTTTATACTTTTTAGGCAAATAAAGAGAAGCTTAGCTAAGTTCCTAATATAAAAAGCTTGGACATCATTAAATAAGAAGGTGTTGAATAGATGAGCTAGCTGAAGAAGTAAGAAGGCAACATACTGAATGTGAAATCATCTTCCAATTCCTATTTTGCCATAATTTCCCAGAATAAGAAGTATGATAACACATTGTGGTGTCAAAGAAAATAAAAGGCATTAATTGATATAGACCCAGATCTTTTAATCCATCTCACCCTTATCCAATTGACAATAACTCATATCTTACTGTTTTAGAGTAATTTATACTAAGCTGTCCCCTCTTTACTTGGAAAATCATACAGAGCTGTGGTGAAGTGGATAGAACTCCCAAAAAACCACAGTTGTTTTTAAAGCCACTCATCTGATATTTGCCCCTGCACACACTGACCTCCTTCTCCCATTCCTGTCTCTCAGTAAGGAATACTCACTAGAGAGTAAAAAATGAGGACAGTAGAAGCTGTGTTGTGTTTTGTGCTCACAAGCGCCATAGATCTCATTGAACTGCCAGTTGTAGCTGTTAAAGATGTTATGTCATGACTGAAGGTCCCGTGCTCCAAGGAGGTTGAAGAATCTATACAAATGACACACAGCCTGGGAAGAAGGGCGTGTGGAGGGGGAATATTAGTCACAGAGGCATGCTAAAGATTCCTCATCGAGTGGCTGCTAACTAGCCTACTGAGAAGGAAGAAGCTCTCACATTTATACTGTGGAATGGCTTATGGGAAGGAGAAAATAATCATTTATTTACAAACCCTGACAATTTCCATACAGTACTCTATCTGTGTCATCATCATGGGCCTGTTTAATGACAGGAACAGTCATTTCTCATCTTCCTGCTCAAGAAATAATTTTATTGATCTTCATTTTATTTTATATTTTTATTTTTCCCGTGATTCAGCAGGTCAGGAACGCTCCAGTTCCAGTAGGTTTCTGCCATTCAGCAAGTCATCCTGAGTGTGAGAATGCCTTTACAGAATAACCGGAAGTGCAGAGCCATTTCAGCACCACGGAGAGTGCTCCTGCTTGTCTTCCTCCACAGACCTTCGCACTTCATACTGTGCAGGATACTAAAAAGAACTTTTAAAGTGTAACTTAGTAACTACCAAAAAATTTACCAATGGGCAAATCTTAATTTTTGATATCTTTAAAATTAGACAGTGTTTCATACATGTTCATGACTGCAACGATATTGGGTTTTTTTCATCTCTGAGATGGAATTATCTATTTCTTGCTATTTTTAAATACCTCAACCACAACTTCTCATGAGTTTAGGCTGATACAATGTCAGTACAGTACAGTTCAGTCCTGTACATTAAAAGTCCCATGAGCATAAGTCCAAAAAGTATCCCTGATGCTGTTTCTCCAGTGCTGTGCACATGCTCAATAAATGTATGAATTGAGAAAGAATGGACATTTGCTAAATGTTTTTTTAAAGTGAATGAATGAATGAATGAATGCCCTGTTTATAATTTGTTTCAAAGTTTGTTGCACTTCATACTGCTTAATCTGACTGTGAATGCAGGAAAATCATTCCTAGTTCAGGTTCTCCTGTGCCCAAGTATCCAACAGTTCTCTCCTCTGTGCTAAAGAGAGGAAAGGCCAGGCCACCCTCCCTCTGCTATGAGACCCTTCTGAGATCATGGACTCTGGAGCCCAACTATAATAGAAGGAAAGAGCAGTAGCCCTGGCCATTTCTGAGCTGCACCAAGGCCAGGCATGGGCTGGTTTGAGGATTCCATCATCTGTTAATGAAGCCAGGATCCACTAAGGACAGGGCCAAAGGTGAAAGAGAAAAGAAACAGGAATAACACAGGCTTGAAACAGATTTTTTTCTACACTCAGCACACTGGGGTGAGTTCTCCGGCCCCCGAGTCTATTCCTTCTCTTTGCCAATCTATGCAATGACACATCTTTGAGCGAAGCATAGCCTCCTGGGTACAGGTAAGCACAGCCCAGTCCTTAGCTCCTAGGAGGCTTCCTGGCTAAGGCACCACTCCACTTGGACTGTACTATCGGGCTCCAAAATGGGGGGGAGCTTCCAGGCAAAGGCTGATTTCCATTTCAAACTGCATTCTGGTACTTTGTACTCCAGCACCATTGGCCAATCAATATTTAATGCTTGGAGATTCTGACTCTGCGGGAGTCATGTCAGGGGACCCTGAGAGCCAATCTGCTTGAGCTTCTGCGTGATAATTATTCATGGGCTCCTGCCTCTTGCTCTTTCTCTAGCACGGCCCCACTCTGCAGACTCAGTGCCTTACTCAGACTCCTCTCTCGCTCTCTCCGCGGCTACAGCCGGACCAGTCTCCTTTGCCTTCGCCAGCGCTCCGTGCGTGCACATCCCTACAATGGCTAAAACAGCAATGGGTAAGAATCGCGCTTCGCTCCCCACAGGCTCTATCTGGAGCCAATCTCTCCCTTTCTCTCTCGGGGCTCTGAAGACATTAAAAGATATTTTATAAAGGAAAAGACATTCACGACACAGGAGCTGGGAAGGTCGGAGGGAGCTCTGAGAGTAGATAAGAGACCAAAGGGGGGTGGGGGGGTCTTTGAAAAACTAAAGCAAATGCTTTTTTTAAAAAAGATAGAAGCAGGTAAGTTTTCCTACGATGAGTAGGAATTTTATTCTGTTTCCATATTTAAAATTAAAGTGCCATCGGAGGGGAGGGGGCTACCTTAACGATCTGCCTTCAGTGAGGTAAAGGAACATTTCTGAAAGTGGTTTGGAACATCCTATATTTATCCTGTAGTTTAAAAAGAAAATAGGGACGGGAAAGGGATGATATTGGAATAAAAGAGAAAATGCAAAGTCAAAGCAGTCCCATCCGGGCGGTTTGAGAAATGGGTGGGAACGGGGGAGGGGAGTGGACACATTTAATGGTATTGTCTCTCTTGGAAAAACCGCTAGTCTTGGGGCGCGGTGCAGGGAGGTAAGGCGGCCGGAGGGGTGGGGTACGTAGGTCCTTAGCTCCTTTGTTTTAGGGAGAGGGAGGGGAAACAGGAGGAGGGCGTGGAGGGCGCGAGTGGGCAGCTGCAGGGGCGGGGAAGCGTGCGCGGCGGGGAGGGGTAGAGGGACCTGGCTTCCCAAGGCGCCGGGGTGGGGTTTCTTTGTGTGTGAAGCTATGGTCCCGGGAGGGGGGGGGCACCTGCAGCGCTGGGCACACTATGCGGACCGCCCCACCCTGTGTGGAGTTAAGCGGTCCCCACCCCGACCCAGCTCCGCACCCTCAGTAGAAAGGGGGCCAAATGGGAAGCCCAGCACAACACTGAAGAACACAACCCTGGGGGAACAGCGGAGCCCCGCCACGCCCCGCTCACTAGCTAGCAGCCTGCTTGCCAGAGACCTGACCGCTAACCTCAGTCGCTCCACCCTGTCCTCATTGTTCTTCTTGGGCGATCAGAGAGTGGGTTAACATATTTTTCAGAACCACATTAAACAGGATATTTAGATATAGCAAAAGGAAAAAAATCAAAAAAGGGAAAGAAGCTGTGGGGGAGCTATTCTGAACTCCTTAGATCATTTCGGGGGGGGAGGGGACGTTTAGGGAACCTAGAAAGGTATACAGAAAATAATACAGCTAAAGATGTATAAGGATGATATAAAGCAAAAGAGGTCAAGGTCTTTAAGATGAGCCACGTGCAGTTTCAATTTTGTAGGTCAGACGGAGCCAAATCTTTTGGGCTGTGTAAAACCGCAAGACAGTCCAGACCAGATCCGGGGCCTTCCTTCCGAAAAGGTCCTGTGCTTCTCGTTGCCCTGGGGCGGACAGACTGGGAGGGGCCTTCACTAGAGAGGCGGCTGGAAGCCCCCCTCCCCTAGGCCGGGCTGTGAACGCAGAGCAGGGAAAAGGATTTGGACGGGTTCCACCCTGCCCTGCCCCACCCGGTCTGCAGAGCCCTGGAGACTCAGGTTCCAGGCTGGCTCCCACGAACTTGGGTGGGGCTGCTGAACAGTCTGCAGTCCGGGCACCACTCTTTCTAGCCCCGCCTTCCAGAACAGCCCAGAACTCCTCAGACACCTGGCGTGGCTCAGGGTCGCAGGGCCAAGCCTCTCCCAGAGGATGGCAGTGCAAAAAAAGGCGAGCCCCGCCCGACCACACAAAGACGCAGCCGCGCCCTGCCAGTCCCCTGGACCACAGAGGTGACCCCTTCCCTGTGGTTCGGGAAGGTGTCCTTGTCCATGCAGAACCCAAGGACCTTTCCAAGCCCAAGCCCATGGCCTACTGTGTTCCGGGATAGAGACCCCACTGAGGGTCCTCCAATGGGGCGTGGCTCGGCCCCACCCCTCGCTGCTAGAGCCAAAGCAGTGAGCTTGGCGAGCGCGCACGTGGCGAGCGCGCGCGTGGGCCGGGGCCAGCCCTGCAGCTCTCGCCTTCCTCTCGGAAGTGGGCTTTCGCCCCCGCAGGAGTATCCCAGGAGAGGATTCTGCGCAGTGTCCTGAGCTACTCTAGGTTGCCACAATTTGCTATCAGTCCGCTTGTCCAGAAGGGTTCTGATGGGAGTTGGGGAGATTTTCCTGCTCTGTCTGTACTCCCACGGAGAGGTTTCAGCTGCAGACGACTGGCTAGTTACTCCTCGTCACCAGAATTGTGAGTCCTTGGAAATCATCATGATTATTAGTCCAAGACTCACTTATCTCCTCTTAAGTCTCATTTGTTCAAAAGGATGCTGACCCCTTTGGGTAGGGATTAACCCCTTGCCACTAAGCTCCCTGATCATCTTTGCCAACCTCCGCCCTCTTCCCATACCCAACCCAAAGATAATTCTGTCTGCAGCTATTCATTTCAGTTTCTATAAAGCAAATACATTTTGCTTCCTGTCGCTGTTATGTTCAGTTCATGTGGCTGGGACGTATGTGCTGGTACTTGCTAAGGACAACCTGTGTACCGGATGATCGCTGGAAAATTCTCCCGAGAGAATTGATTTTGTTTCAATGGACAAAAATTATATATAACTGAGATGTTACTCCCCTCCAAAAGAGGATATACATATTGATTTTTGCACGCAATTACTGTTTTTTCCCAAAACTCCTCTTCCAAGTGCTTTTTGATACAATCTCAATTCTCCCCAGAAACAAGGATGGTTAAATGGTAACCACCAACCAGTGAAACTTCCACCCCACAGATGACAGGTGCATAGGTCCCTTCTGCCATAATTAGACTGCACTTATGAACGTGAGAAGAGACATCACCGCCATAGTGAAAAGGATGCCGTTTTGGGTTTTGTGTGTGTGTGTGTGTGTGTGTGTGTGTGTGTGTGTGTGTGTGTGTGTAACATCCCATTGCAAAGAGTAATCAATTAATCTGCAAGGAAGTGTTTTTCTCCAGATTCATTAAACAATCCAGGTATGCAGCATGTTTGCCCTAAGTACATATTGTATCGCCCATTATCTTCTCAAATGCGGGGCAGGGGGATAAAGAAATAAACGGAGCTTGGTCAGTCAATTACAAATACTAAGCGATACTAGTTGGGTGGGTGGCGGTAAGCAGGGCTGTGCCCAGTGAGGCACATTGTCAGTCACTGGCACAATGATGTGTATCCATGCCCTGTGGTGTTTGTCTGTACATGTTAAAAATCTATGAGGAAAAGCATGGTTTAAAATGATCGTTAAGATCGAATGCTTTGTAGCTTAAAAAAATTAAATTCTAGACCTCTGCTTCATCAAAATTCCTAACGGTTTTTCACTGACTTACAAACAGATCTATGGAAAATGTTTCTATGCCAAGAGGAAGAAGCTATGTGGGGGTTTTTTTTTTGTTGTTTTTGATTTTGTTTTTGTTTTTGTTTTTTCTTTTTTCTTTTTTTCTTTTTTTTTTTTTTTTTTTTTTTTTTTTGAGAGCTATTGCTTCTCCATTAGTCATTTTTTTTTTTTTTGCAGGGTTTCGCTTCTTGGGTTAACATTACTTTTCATTTAAAATTTTAATCGCTCATGGATAAATAGTAATTTGGAAAAATAAGCATTAGGTCATTTATCATGATATGCCTTTCATCAAATCTCTGTCAGTAACAAAAAAAAGAAAAAGAAGAAGCTGCAAGACATTCCATTTTGTGTAGACTCAGGACATGCCCTCCCAGGATGTCATAAAGCCAGTTCATATAATAAAATAGCTTCTTTTTGTAATTTAGGATCAAAATAGTTACTTAGTTCTGTGATTATTTGATATCTATCAAGCAAGATTTTTGTATAAAACTCAAATAACTAACTATAAAATGGGAGATGAATCCATATTGAATATCTTTTCATTGATAAATGCAGTACAACTTTAGGGAAATTGCTGTTATTCTGTCCATTGATGTTTTTATTCCATATCTAAGATGAATCATATGTTCATGTCACTCCAGTAGCTAGTTGTTTGCAAAAGGCTAGATAAACTTGGTCTCAAAGCGTGGCAGCTAACTGCACAAACCCAGACCTGGGTGTGGTCAGCCCCACACGGATAGTTAATCCCCAGCTCCCAACAGTTTTATTTTGTTTGTGGAAAAACACTCGCTGTTGTTACTATGAAATCTGTAACATTGTATGAATGAGCTGGTCCACAAGAAAACACTCAATAATGACCCAAATGCTTCCAGAACCGAAGCTATTTGCTTCCTGGTTCTTCCAATTGGGAGAACATGGAGTCTGCACTAACTTTTCACCCCACTAGAGGGCAATCAGTTTCTCTATGTATGATTGATTTAAACCTGGCTTCAAACACTCACTGCTCAAAAAAAAAAATGTTTTCTTTTATTGGAATCATTCAATTGTTAGTTTAATAGAATAATGCCCTGCTTGGCTCTCGCGAATGAGAAAGGCATGCACATGTCTACAGTGGCGTGAGCGGTTGTAATCTACAAGTTGGCAGGTTCTGATAATTAGTCCCTCATGATCGTTCTTTCCAGTTTCATTGCAGCATAATTATTATATCATTTATGTTACTTCTGGGGTTGTATGGTGCATAAATGTTAGAAAATGTCAGTAGTAATAGCAAAATTATTTAGGAACAGATGTTTTAGCTTGCAAGTAAAAGCATAAATTAAAATAATTGTTTACTGATTCATTTATTTAAATATGTCCCATGCTAGGGACAGCTCTAATGTCAGAGGCTCCACCCTTAAAGGAATCTGAAAAAAAAAACTGAGTGAAGCAGGCAGAAAAACATGGTCCTGAGGAGGTGTGGCCAGACTAACAGCAACTGCTCTCCCGTATTCCCAAAGGATAACTCTTCAAACCAAATCTAACAGGATTGCCATCCAATTTTTGTGCATGTTCAATAATTTATACATGACATATTTATAAATATATAATTATACTTGACAATTGTTGAAAAATGACCAAAAAAGCCTTAAAACCTTGGAATAGTTTTATTGGTCTAGTAAATAACTGATACCCATTTTAAAGAAGAAACATATGAGTATAAATTAATTTTGATGATTATCCAAGAAAATTGTTTCAATGTTCAATAGAAAGAAAATTACTTTTTATATATTTTACATAACTCTAATTTACCTTTAATACTGTCGTATCAATGTGTTTCTCAAACTTTAGTTTTCATCGAAGTTTGGATCTCTGGGGTAGGACTGAGGGAAGGTGAACCTTCACTCTGGCACCCTGCACACTGATGCCGAGTCCGACCATCAAGTCACCACTGTTAGATTCAGAGCACGTGCCCCTCCTAGGAAGCTCCAGGGTTGTGACTGAAGATTTTTAAATCCATGGCAATGGGTTACAAACTTCCAAACTCGTATGCATAGGGGTTTAATTCCTCTGAGAATATGTACTCTGTGCCGTCACTCTCTCTTAATTAGATTGTTTAAAATATATTTGTATTACAGGACTCAACAGAAGACCTTCGAGAAAGTTGTGGGAGACATAAGACTGGCTCTGGGCATGTGTCCATGGGGTAGGTGGGTCTGTGAATAGAATACAGCCTGTGGCTCAGTTAAGAAGGGATATTAAAACATATGATATTACTGTTATTTACAAATGATATGCAGA
Organism: Uromys caudimaculatus; assembly: GCA_028551405.1. Taxonomy (NCBI): domain Eukaryota; kingdom Metazoa; phylum Chordata; class Mammalia; order Rodentia; family Muridae; genus Uromys; species Uromys caudimaculatus. The sequence goes on along the minus strand of CM052707.1, from coordinate 1,706,157 downwards.
ACAGCAGTTAAAACCAGAACCTTTTAGATGTATGATAATGCACAATTTACTAGACAGTTAACTCCATATGGGAAAGAAAGTAAAACAGGTTAAAATCAGACTGAAGATAGTGTATGTGCATAGATATCACTTACCAAGTTATTCCAACAGAGCATTCGATCCTGGATGCTACGTGGAAAAGTATTAAGAATTCCCTGGGTTATAAGGAATTCATTAGGTATGACCCTATTTTGGAAAACAGATTAGGTTTGGTATGGTGGTGGCTCATGCCTGCAAATCCCATACCTCAGGACCTTCAGGGTTTTAGATTCAAGGCCAACCTGGGCTATACTGTAAGACCCTAATTTAAGACAAGTAAATATTTTTTCTGCTTTCTTAAGTCAATAAAGAGCTTCCATTATTCAGTATTACTCCTCTAAGAAAGTTGGTCTAGAAGGGGAATGAATAGGTCTTCGAGGAATATCATTGAAAAGATCGTGTATCTTTTCAATTCCCTGTGCAGTGAGTGGCAGGGCAGAGACATGCTATACTTCTGGAAATTCTGTCCTGCAAAAATGGTATTAAACACACAATGTCTCAAAGACAGCATTAAAACCGTGATCCCAAATAACACTTGGTCCAGGTGGTAGAATACAGCGACAGCCCAGAACTGGAGAAAGGTTATCTTTCGTTTCTCATTGTCTTTAATGGGTCATCCTGGACTTTCCATGTCTCTGGAAGCTGAAGAACTTCAGCTCGGTGGTTCTCAACCTTCCTTATGCTATCACCCTTTAGCATAGTTCCTCGCCTTGTTGTGACCCCTAACCATATTATTTTGTTGCTACTTCATAAGTGTAATTTTGCTACCATTATGAATCATAATGTAAATATCTGATATGCAGAATATCCTATATACAACCCCCTCCTAAAAGGGGTCGTGACCCACAGGTTGAGAACCGCTATTTTAGATTGTTGTAGTTGCTAATACGTTGGTTGGTTGGTGGTTCTTATTGCTGCTGCTATTGCTGTTGTTGCTGCTGTTGCTGTTGTTGTTTTATTTTTAAGGAAGAAGTGCTAACACAGCACGGCAGAGGTTGTGTGTGAGTGGTTAATCCTGGCAGTTTTAGAAGTAACATTTGGGGATGATAGAAATTTAAACTGGACATGTGAACAAGAAAATATTAGTCCTATAATAACAATTTTCTGTAGTGCTGCTTTAAGAATCATTGTTCTGGTACAGACAAACCGTATCTTTCAATCCTTGCATTGACCCCAGTATTCAATTTTAATCTTTAGTTTATGAAAAAAATTAAATCTAAAAGAAATACAGCCTAGGCATCTAATTTAATGAAACTATATATTATTAAAAGATTATCTTACTAGTTCAAAAGCAAATGGGCAGGAGAGGTCTGTAGGAAAGCTCTGACACCCTTGTGTGAATTTTTAAATTATCTTTAATAAAAGAATTCAGCTCTGTCATTTGTCAAGCAGACATTTGCAGCAGTAAAACCTGTGCTTATAATAACCCGTTTTCTTTAGTCATGATTAAAGATAACATTTTGTGTACATTTGTTCTCGCAAAACACTTTTATGTCAACATAAAGGTTAATTAATGCACCTCAGCACTCATCATACAAGTCGCCTGGAAATAGCATGTCTAGGATTTGTGCCTGAGAGAAGGCCCATGGAATGCTGTAAAACAGAACAAAACCCTTAGTAAATTTTTTTATTTACAATTTTGTTTACCTTAGGGAAATTATAAGTTCCAAAATCTGTCTTTTGATAAGAAGTAGATAATCAGCATTCCCAGGTAGCACACTGGGGCAGATTTGTTTCAATGGTGCATTGTCTAGGACTGTGTTTCTCTCTTTGCTGGGTCATACTGCAGCGCCATCAGGAGTTCCCACTTAGCAATTGTCCTTCTGCAACAGTTATACTTGGGGTCTTGGAGTCTGTGCTGTTTCCTCTGTCATCCAAGACCTTAGGAAACAACAGATTGTCAACACCGAGAGCCTGTCAGTTCACTGAATGCCCTTATATCAAGACGAATATAATTGGATGCAATCTCTTAAATCTTAGCCCCAAAATACATTTTACAATAAATAATCTGAAGTCTACGCTAAATTTTGATTAGTAATTACCTTGCTTTCAAATAAAAGTCTCTATTCATCAGCCATAAAGTTTAATTTCTACCGAATAAAATTGCTCACAGTAAACCTAATTGTTTTCCAGTTGCATTCCTTAGTAAACAGAAACCTAACTTCCATGAGGGAAAAAACCTAACTGGTAATATATATGAACTAAGAAAAATGAGACCAGGAAACCCCATGTCTGGTATCAGGGAGTCCCAGGCCTCTTGTGTAGTCGACTGATGACAGCCCCAGGAACCCGCCTCAGGACACAGTTCAACACGCAGCAATCTCTTTTACTTCCAACACAAATATCTATTGCCATTCTGTAACTCTGATAGCAAGGTACCATCTGGCATGCCCTCCTGATAACCACCGTGCAAACGTGAAAATGACAGCAGTAAATTTAAGTCTTTGTGTCAGATCACAGCCCCACACTTCTGTCTGTCCCTCCATTCTCCTTCAGTCAGAGCACATTCTTCCTTCTATAATTTTTAGAAAAAAAGCAGATAAGCACAGAAGACCGGAAATTGTTTGGGTTTTGCTTGTTTGTTTTTAACAGATGGCTCAGCAGTTAAGAGAACTGGTTGCACTTCCAGAGGACCCAGGTTCAATTCCCAGACCCCACATGAAGGCTAACAACTCCAGTACCGGAGGAGCCAATGTCCTCTTCTGGCCTCTGCAGGCACTAAACACACAGGTGGGACACAGACTGACATGCATACAAAACACCCATACACAGAAACCAAATATCTCTTTTTAAATTAGATAGTATAATATGTCTACATAAGAACACATTTCAAAAAACATTCACTTGTTCCAAACATGCTTTTTAAAAAATCTTCATGTAATACCTGTGCTTTGGACATAGTATAGAAGTCATTCTATTAAGAACTTAGAGTTTACTCAGTCAAGTGTAGAACAAGAAAGCCCAGATACCCAAGGTAGACATAGATCCATTTCATATAGATTATATGTGGATACAAAACTAATTACAGTTAGCACTTAGTCCTCTGTCCTGAAATCAAACATGCACAAAGAAGAAAACTACATGTTAGGTTTATTTGTCTGCAGTTTGAAAGCATTGATGGCTAACGTCACTGAGAATGACATTTAACACCCCTCACATTAAAGACTTGCTTACTTTAAAGATGTGAATGCCAGCTCTGTTCAGAAGCCTGGGCTTTCCATTCTAAGAACATCAATGAATCTGCTCCTCACTCTTGGGTAATTTGCTGTTTTGAAGATAACAAGATCTTCTACATTCTAACAAAACAGAAAAGCAATAGCAACCGTTCCACCTGCATAGGCTTCTCCCGTGTCACAGGTCAGTTATACCACCCAAACTGTTTGAGCAGTCGGTGCGTAGTGCTAACATCAGTTAGGAAGGACTGAGATCAAGGGCTCATGAAGACACAGACGGAGGGCATCCGCCAGGGGTGTGCAGGAGATTTCTCACAGTTGCTATGGCTCTCCCTGGACAGGCAGGCAGCTTTCCACACCACAGCTTTCCTTCCTGAGAACTCCTCAAGATCATCTTGTGACAAATTTGGCAATTTGCCATAAAGTCCCCTATAGGTTTTTTTCTTTTCCTCTCCCTATCATTTATTGTTCACCAAGCACAGCCTCTCCTCTGCCTTCTAGGCTCTGCATTGTGAAATGCTTTTCCTTTTTATATCAGCATGAGACACTTCTTTCTGTTGCTCTCCAGTCTGCCTGTGTCTTAATTGGAGCCAGGCATGTTTTTCTACTTTATCTTCACTCTAGCAGGTGTGTTCCTTGCAGAACTATTTAGGGCTACCATGCACGGATGCTGACCATGCTTATTACCGGGACTGTACCAAGACCCTTAGGAGGAGTATCATCTCTCATTAGTCTAGCCGGTGAGAGAAGAGGAAAAACAAAAGAGACTAACTTCAGAATTTGAAATAAACCACATTGATCCAGAGCCCATTTAGTTAACCACGACCTACAGTCTCCTTGGACAATATAGGGATTCTGACTGTATTTGCTAGTTTTGTGGTAAGCGAGAAATAAGTAATAGAAACATTCAGTGAGCTGCAAATAAACAAAATATAGTTATGAAAATGGGGGGGTTGTTGGGAAGAAAAGGTTCTTCAGTAAAAGGATAATGGGGAAAGACACACCAAAGAACACACACCTATTCAGTAAAGGAACGAAAGGATGTGTTTTAAAGAGTGGGGATTGTAACAACTGAATTTCCACATGGCATCCTTTTTTCTATTGCTGTAATAAAACACCTCTGATACAAACAATCTCGAGGAGGAGAGGGTTTGTTTCATTTGTTTACAGCTCCACATCACAGTCCACCATTGAGGGATGTCAGGAAAGGAACTTGGAAGCAGGAGCTGATGAAGGATCATGAAAAAGTACTGTTCACTGTCTTGCTTCTCGTGGCCCGCTCAGCCTGCCTTCTTAGACCATCGGGAACCATCCACCCAGGGGTTTCATCACCCCCAGTGAGATGACCCACATCTATCAGGAATCAAGAAAGTGCTCCCACAGGCTTGTCCACAAACCCATCTGATAGAGATATTTTCTCAATTGAGATTCCATCCCAAATGACTCTAGCTTGTGGCAAGTTGACAAAAAACCAGCCAGCACATTTAGCTACAACCCTTTAAACTGTCAAAAATAAAGATCAACTTGGTGATAATTAATCTTTATTAGTAATATGTCAACGGTTCACTGTCTCAACACATCATATCATCCTTTACAATAATATTCAATCCCTATTTGTAGACAAACTCACAGTCAGTAGGTATAATGTTATCTTAGATTGACAAACTCAAGTTCAGAAGGTATTTTGTGTTACCTAAGATTGACAAACTCATTTTTGGAAGTTATAATATGTCGTCTAAGATTGATTAGATCCAGAACTAGAACACAAGTCTTGAGTTCCAGTCCATATTTTCTTCATTACTCTAGAGGACTATTTGCTTACCTCTAGTTATTATTGAGAGCAGAAACAAGAGAACATATAAATAAGTAAGAGAAGAAATATTTATGTCTCTTTTTTCCTTGGCACAATCAGTTGTCTGCTTTAAGAGGAGGTCACAGCAAAGATTTCAGAAAACCCATCTTCCAGCATGATTCAAGGCTAGTGAATTTCAAGGGGAGAGGCCAACTCCACCATGCTGTTTGTTACCTCTGGGCTGTTAACCTCCAACTAAACTCAGTTCTAAGACAACTGACAAACTCAGCACTTGTTGCTTACTCATGAATGACAGCCCATCACTGCTCAGCAACCAAAGGGTAAGCATTTGTAGACATCCATTAACTGCTGAACACATGTTTAGGGGAATCTCTGTAGGGGAATACAGAATACATTAGGAGAGACACCCTCTCCACTCTCAAAAACTGCAGGGTTGAAAAAAATTAGAAAACAAAACAGGAAAATAGGGCCACTTGGTGGGGAGCAAGCCAGGAAAGAGCCCTTTCCTCAAAAAGCCAAGAGTACCTCAAAGACTTTGCAATAGGAATCTTGAAGTTTGAGTGAAATACATGCTTAGCTTTGAAAACTACATTACATTTACAAATGGTCACACATCCTACTTGATAGACCTTCTGGGCTCAATTTCAAAACTGTGAGCAATATTCCAATGAAAACCCTGAAAAATATTTAGCAAAAATAAACCCAGAGTAAATAGAATGTCAAGAAGAACGAACATTGTACCCTGGGGTTTGTGTATCACCGACTGGTGATATTTCTGTACCAGCACATTACCATGCCAAATTCCAATTCACATTTATATATGCAAATCAAATGCTTAATTCTATTTTTTATTGTGTTTTTAACCAATGAACAGAGTATTTGCTGCCACAAATAAAGTAAATCCATAGGCCACCCCAGTCTCTCCGTCTAGTTACGTGAAATCTTCAGTGTAAGAATGACTATCAAAGAGAGCTCCAGACGGCATGCAAAAGGTTTACGTTTTATGTATCACTTTCTGCCTGTGAGGAAGAACATTTGAAGCCAAAAATAGACTTTTCATGAAACATTAGGAAGAGTGGGATTTGCTCTGAGAATTTAACAACTTGAAATCAGAGAATAAGAGATATGGGTTGCGCCCTGAAACCTTTGTTGCATTAGATAACGTTCACACTAGCACACACACAGCAACTATGAAACACAAAGATTCAGGAAGAAGAAAACATTATAAGACAGAAATATGAGCATAAAACTTATGCATCCTTTAATATATGTCATAAAATAGTTTGTATAACATAAGGTAGATAAAGAATGTTTTTACTTCAGAAAAGATAAAGTGTAAGTAATGGGAAAATTACTCCATTTTAAAATCCATTGGGTATTTTAAAAACAACTATAAGGACAGCCAATAGTATCTGGAGAGGTGGCGTGATATGTTCAAGGTCTGCAGGCCTTCAGATGTAGTCTCGTGGTAGAGAGCTTGATCCCAAGAACAAGAACGGGGAGAAGATAAGGAATTTGAAGTCATGAAAATTTCCTAAAGCTCAGTTAAGACACTCTCCACCTCAGTTTATTCTCCCATCTGTAACAAGAAACCAATCCACACCAATAGTAACAGCAGAATTTTACATGAGAGTAGGAACACATTCTACACATGTACAAAATTAAAGAAATGCCATTTTCAGGAACGTTGTATGACTGGAGACCGTGTAGAGATAGTAAGAGTGTGTGGACATGACCACAGGCAAACACAGCAGTGAGCAGCTGCACACTTCTGGATCCATCCTCCAGAGGTCATGTCAAGGAAGGCTCTCACCTTCACCTCAGAGGCTCCCTTCACAGAGGGACCAAATGCAACATGTGACTCCCTTGAAAGTCTGCCCCAAGTTCCCTGGAGAGCAGTCACGGGTGTCTGCCACTAAGAAAAGAAATCATTTTTATTATTCAACATCGAAAGCATACAATAAAGCTTAAAAACAGGCGAGTCAAATATCAAGTAAGAACACAGAATACGTTTACAAGCTTACATCCCTCTGTTCATTACATTTCCCGTTTGTTTTCCAACCTGCTCCTGCTGCCACCCTCACTGCCTACCACCCCCAAAGAGAGAGAGGTGCCTACCTGAGCGACAAATGCTACCATTTGTCTTAGCTATGAGAACATCATTCGGAGTTTCCTCTGTTGCTTTAAAGTCCGAGGTGCTGTAACTGGGGATTCTTTTTTAATTTGCCTTGATCTTTTTATTGATTCTTTGTGAATTTCACATCATACATCCCAATCCCACTCCTTTTCAGTGCTTCCATATCCACCATCCACCCTGTAACCTCCCCCCAAAAGAAAACAGAAAACAAACATTAAAAGAAGTCTACCATGGAAGCTTTAGTGTGTCACGGCATGTCACATGATAGACCATTTTACCAAGCAGCTTTACCTGCAAGTGTTCACTGTAACGAGTCATTGACAACTGGGGTTATAACTTCATGACGCCAAGGGCCAAGTTGTCAATAATCTTGTGCTTCTCTACATAGTGCATTGAAAGTAACTCTTTGCAGTGAATGCTTACCAACCGGGCAAACAAGTGCCTTTAAAAAAGAGAAAAATTAAAATGCAATGACCATAAAACTCCAGATAACATGTTTACCACAGGCATGGAAAGAACCTGATTTTTCTGGAATCTTTATGGTTATCCTTAAGGTTAACTGTGCTGAGCAAACCACCTGCGAAAGAGCAGAGCTACGCCTAAATCTTTTCAGTTCTCCTGCATTGCATAGCTGATTATTTCATGTCGACCAAATCCAGTCCTCCACAGCACTGTCTTCTCCACATCACATGCGCCACTTACAAACAAAGGTATGGTGGTGAAAGGTAGCTGTTGAAATAATAGCAATCTTATCGTTATCATAGTATAAGCATGTGAAGCCTACCTGTGGGCAAAATTGGCCCTTTCTTTAATTTTAAATTGTATTTTTCTCAACTTCATTAAGATATGATTAGGAAACAATGTATGTGTAAATGCGTGATTTAATGTGCTACTTTAACATATTTGGACACTGAAATGGTAAAAACAACAACAGCAAAAGACTAATTAACATCTCAGCCCATGCTTACCTTCTGTGGGTGGTAATATTTAAAATCTACCCAGATTGCCAAGTGCATAATACCTTATAATAAAAATTCCTAAACTCATTTGTAAAACAAGATAGTTCTAACCTTTGGCAGCATCCACATTCTCTGCTTGTGTTTGTTCATGTGTGCATTCACTGTGTTCTCTTGAAATACAAAGTAGCAATAAAGTGTAAGTGTATCTGTAACTCATAGGACTTGTTTCCTTTCAGAAGAATCTTTCCTGGCTGCTGCTTAAACATACCTGTTTGCCTCAGCATAGCATACACGCACAGACACTAATGCACACTTCTTCCATGGCTGACTAGCACTGACTCTAATGAGTGTGACTTGGAAATCCAGCTGCTGGGACAATGCTGAGTAAATCTGTGTACAGGGCAGTCTCAATGGAGACTTTAGTATTTCTGTGATGTTTGGAGAAACAGGGGAAATGCGGCTCCCCCGGGAAGCTCCTGTGGCTCATGCCTGAGATGGTATTACCTTCTGCTAATGACTAGTAAGCAAACCTGCTGTGATTACATTTAAATACAACTACCCAAACAAGAATTCTATTTGGTGCAAGTATCACAAGTATTATTTGGCAGTAATACCAACTTAAATATTTTGTATTCACAGTGGATATTAACACTAGTACCCACGGCATGGATCTTTTTTGATGTTGTTGAGACAGATCTCACGATGTTACCCTAACTGGCTTGGAACTCTCTACAAAGACCAGGCTGGCCTTGAACTCACAAAAATCTACCTGCCTCTGCCTCCAGAACACTAGGATTAAAGACATGCACCACCATCCCTAGACACAGCAGGTATTGTTTTTTTCCAAATAAGGATTTCAAACTATAAACACGTATAAAAATCTGTGTATTTAAATGTACAAACCTGAAGAAAATAATCACACAGTGATTTTTTTCTATCAGGGGAAAACAAAACAGATGAGTGCTAGTCTATCTTCAGCAGATCGGCTTTCTCTGTCTTTCTCTTAGTGTCTTTGAAGAGCATATCTCAAGGCATGGATTTAAAAAAAAAAAAAAAAAAAGATAAACTGAGAACTAAAATAGTGACATGAAGCCATTTGGATTCGATAACATTTTATACCAGTTCGGGTGGAGGCTTACATGCAAGCACTTCTAGAACGATGCATTGACCTTTTGGGAAGTTCTTAGAATAACAGAGGGGATAACTTGGAGTGGGACTGCAGACACTCACAGCACAGGCTGCTGGGAGCCTTCCTTGACTTGACTATGTTTCTTCCCAATGTTCTATTTCCGTATTCAAACTCGGTTGCCATTTATCTAGGGGTTAAGGAGGAAAGAACCCTTCAGTGCTCACAATAAAGCTTGGTGATAAAATCGTGACAAAACCGTAAGCAAAATAGAGCACTCCTAAGATTTCTTCAAATCACAGTGCATCTTGGCCTCCATGTCATCTTTCACTGGGAGAGCTTAAAGGGACACCTCCCCTTGCCCCAGCCCTGTACAAGTTTCTCATTAAACACTGCAGGAGCTGTAAAGAGTCAAGAGAAGCAGCAGTCAGTGTGAGTTTCCCAAGTGATTTAATTCACTGCTACTGCAGTGTGGATCAGAGCCAATCCACAGCAGCCACTTCCTTCCCTGGCCGCTGTTGCTGGAGATTCCACTAAATGGACACTTAACGGCTTCAGATAATTTTGTAACACCCAATAATGGGATACACTGCTTTGACTCTTTTAAATGCCCCTTTGTTTGATGTGAGAGTTTTAACCTACAAAGAATACTGGAATGCATTGACTGATCAAAATGTGACTCTTTCAAAACCTCCCTGGCTTTGGGGACCATAATCTCTGTGGATAGAGGTAGGTAGGATGAAAGTGGGCTGAATCTAATTTTATACTAAGCTAATGAACATTATGTCATCCTAGCATAAATATCTAGAAACATTACCTCATATCAGTGGTTTTCTAAGATAATAAAATAGACCTTTAAACTTGGGGGTTATTTGGCTTTCTTTTTCAGTGATAAACGTTCAGTTACATATTCATCAATAAAATATTTTAATTCTCCCAATTCAAATTAATGTTGTGTGTAGAAAGTATTTAAGCACATTTATACTAGCCTTTTTCTTTGTGTGGTGTCGTGTGGTATATGTACCTGTTAGCATGGTTAGTGCATCTGTGCACATAGGTATGCATGCACATGTGTGCACATGTGTGTGAAGGCCAGCAGTCAATGTAGAGTATCCTTCCTTTCTGAGACAGAGCCTCTCAGTGAAGCTGCGGCTCATCGGTCGGGCCCAGCGCCCTGGCGGGATCGGCTTCATGGATCCAGCAGACTTTGCCCTGCCTCCCGACACCCTGAGTGTTAGGGCTACAGGTGCGGGAGCTGAGGCTCTAACTCAGGTCCTTGAGCGTGCAGTGCAGGTGCTGTGGTTGGTGGGGCATCCTCAAGCCCTCTCCACTTCATTTTAAAACACAATGGGGAGTTTCTAAATCCTCTTAAGTAAGGGCTGTGCATGTAGCTCAGTGGTACAGTCCTTACCTATCCCAAATTAAGCTGTGCATCGATTCCCCAGTACCACAGAACTGGGTTCCCCAGTACCACAGAACATGGTGGCACATGCCTGTGATCCTGGCATTTGGAAGACAGAGGCAAAAGGATAAAAGGCTCGACATTATCGTGGGCTACAAAGCCAGATCAAGGGATGCCTAAGATAGATACATGAGGCTCTGCCTTAAAAATATAAATAAATATAAATAAACAAATAATAAATAATAAGTTCTTAGATGAAATGGCACATCTGAGTGAAGAGTAAATAATTTGACCTTAAATAGTGTGAAATAGTGGACCGCTAAGCAAAGTGCTGAATACATACACAGCACGTCAGAGTATAGTTAAAATATGCAGCAGGAGACGAAATAGGCAAGATATAAGCATTTTAAAAGAGTCAAAAAATTACCGCCAAGTACCTGATTTCTACCTATGAGAAGCCCTGAGTGTGGGAAGGGAACAGGCTGGCAGAAGCAGGGGTGTGGCCTTTCTTAGTAGTTGGGCTGTTAGTCTCAGATCTTTCCAGAACCAGCTAGCAGAAGTCAGTGCTTGTCACATTGTCTATCGTCAGGAGTTGGCAGTAGTGGCACACACCTTTAATCCCAGCACTCTGGAGGCAGAGCCAGGTGGATCTGCGAGACAAGCTTGATCTACAAGGTGATTTCAGGCCAGCCAGCTTTACATAGCGAGACCACACCTCATGGAAAAATAATAAAATATCTTTAGAACAAGCTACAGAGACTGTTGGGAGAGTGGGGTTCCTAGTGAAGCACTAAAGCTTCTTTTGCCTGGAAATAACAGAGTCCTTCTTATTAAAAAGCAGTGGTTATCACTGTTTACACTAATTGTAAGTCTTGGTCAAAGAATTTTGTTCTCTCTATTAGAAAGAAACCAGGACATCCAATTGCTATAAAACCATGTGCCAGAGACCTTGATTTTTCATTCTGTAATGTCTTGTTTTGTCCTCGGTCCCCAGAGACCTTCCTAAAGAAGTGCAAGTTGGCTCCAAATGGGCTCTTTAAGATTTGCCAAGAAACTCCCCCTACTCAACCAACATGATCACACCTGAAACCCCTCACAAGGAAGAGCCAGGAAATAGGCAGGCTGACCCCAGATTGGCCTCCAGGTTATCTCCAGGCTGACTCAGGGTACTCTCCAGACAGTGTAGAGCGGAGGCCAGCCAGTCCTCTGTGTGACTATGCCCTTACTATCAGCGAGAACAAAGAGTGAATATCAGGGACTCCAGGCTCAGGACTCTGCCTCTCCCTAACTCAAAGCTCAGTTTTCTTTCTGGATCTCACCTCAAACCCTTAAAAATAAGAGCAAACCACACTTTCCTCTCTGTCTATGCTTGGGATAGAGGAAAAAGTTGTTACTAAGTTATGCTTTGAGCTCTTATTAAATGGCCCAATAGCTATTGTGGTTTTGTGAACTGAATTCTTACAAGGCAAGTCATCATTAAAAATAAAATGCTGGCTACCCATATATACTGAAGCTGGTGGCAAAATAATTTATCAATAAACAACAGTTATGGGGTAGGGAATGGACACCAGTGTTCCAGGACACAGACAAGTATCCCAATCACCAAAGGCAAATAAACATTTTCTCATTTGTTGTTGAAAATACTTAATCTTAATAGGAGATGGGGTGTTGCCCTGCCTTTGATCATTCAGTTCCCAGATAAAAGACACACAACTTTTATTATGATAATAAGCCTTAATCAGCACTAGAGCTAGGCAGATATCTACGCCCTATACTTCTAGAATCTATCTCCCCATTAATAACCTCAATTTATAATTTGCCATGTTCTATCTGGCAGCCCTCATGGCTCTGTTTTGCTGATGCACCTACCTCATGGCAGCTTCCTCATCCTGTCTGCACCTTCTTCTCTTCCTCGTGGTCCTCCTCAGACCCCAAGCCTGGGAACTCCCAAGCCCCACCTATCTCAATTCTGCCCAACTATAAGCTGTAGGCATCTTTTTTTTTTTTTTTATCAATCAGGGCTAACTAGAGGGAGAAGGGTCACCTAGAGCAACCAGGCCTGGGACCAGATGTTTAGTAGTAAGATACGAAGCGGAAGATCAAACCTCAAACCTCATTCTTCTAAGCATTTAGAACAAATTCTGAGCTCTAAGCTCACGCTTTTAAATACATCATATATGTGTGTATATGTTATATATATACACATATGTGTATTATGTATATGTGTGTATACACACATGCATGCATTATATATACACATCTGTCTACACATATATTTGAGGATGTGTGTGTGTGTATCTAAACATATCTAAAGTAATATGTTAACATGTGACATTTCCAGAACGTTTTGTACTGTCCTTCATATGCTAACAGGAATTATAATACATATTACTCCTTTTCATGTTGAATATTAGCCAAAAGTAAGGACTAAGATACAATTTTTCCCAGGATGAATAACCAGAAGGAATTTCTATAAGAATGCCAATTCCAAATTAATAACAACAAAATGAGATATATGAAATGTCATATTAATGGTTACTCCCACATAAGCCAAATGAAGTGGAAAATTGAAAATTTTTAAGCCATTTACTTCTAATTGTTTTGGTCTTTAAAAAGTAATGGAAAATAACATTATGAATAATGTATATTATTTTCTACTTAAAGCAAGACACATACACAGTTAAGATACTTGAAAGCCTGAGTAAAGCTCAGAGTTTGTGGTACACACACTTAGATGAATGGGAGACAACCTCATATGTTCATGTTTTGTTTTCTAAAGTAAACTAATCTCCATGATGCTTTAATATAAAATAAATCTTAACTGATTATTAAATCCATATATTCTTTTGAGAAATGGCTCCTGAAGTTTCCACTGTTTCTATATCAGTATTGCTTATCCATAGACAATTCACAAATCAAAAAGAGTTATATTTTCTTTCTGCAAAAACATCCAGTCATCCCTCTGATTTGACATCCATAGATTCAATCACAAATTGAAAATATTCAAAAAGTCTTTGTATTAAACATGTGCTCACTTACTTCATATCGGTATTCCCTGAACAGTAACACATAAAAAGTATTAATTAGCATATCATAATTGTTACATTATTAGATATGTAAATAATTGAGACATGGTTTTAAGTATATAAAATACACATACACATAAGTAAGAGTATATAGACTATATATACATATATACATGCAATAATAATTAGTGAAAAAAAAGGCATGTATCTGACAGAGCAAGGCCAGTTATGTGGGAAGGAAGAGAAGGAAGAGAGAAATGTCATCATTTTAGGAACTCAAACACAAAATAATCTTTAAAACTTATCCAGGAGGAAGACACACACACACACACACACGCACATACACACACACACACACACACACACACACACACACACAAAAGCGAAACACAGGTGATTGCCAACTACTACACCCATTCTTTAAGGGGCTTCAGAATCCGCAGATTCTGATGTCTGCAGAAGGTTCCAAAGCTTGTCCCCATGCATACTGAGAGATGACCTTATCTGTAGCTGTATAATCAATGGCTTGTGTGTGGAAAGTAAGGGAGGAAATGCCAAAGACCAACAGTTTATGAGTTTTACTTTATTAGTTTCTTTTTAGAAACATGTGGACAGTGAAATTAGAGCAAATCACATAACAGTTGGCTGGAAAGGTACTGGGGGTGAAACTCCATGGTGGTGTTCTTGCCTTACATGCGCAGAATTGGTTCAGTACCAGCAGCAGGGAGAGAGAGAGAGACAGAGACAGAGACACAGAGACAGAGAGACACAGACACAGAGACCTGGGAAACAATTGACGAAGAGGTGACGCAGCATTAAAGCATCAACGAGCACTGAAGGATGAGAGGGTCAGACCACCCTTATGGAAACTAAGTATCCCAATCCAGGAACAATCAGAATGCAGCACATGCCCCACATCTCTGAGCTTCTTCTTCCGCTGTAGACTTGAACCTTTCTCAGCACTCTTGAGATTGTTAAACAGGAAAATGTCTGCCAATGCCTTCGTTCATTGTTTGTGCTCAACAGAGAGCAGCCATTACCATTATTCACAATTTATTGTGGCCATTTGGAAAAAATGAACAAAGTTCAATTAGTGTTCATACATCATTAGGTTAAGAGACTATTAGTGTATAATTATTATACTCTGTGTGGGTTGAATTTTAAATGAAGTCACTGGACAAGTGCACCTATTCGTAAACATTAGTAGTTAATAGCAAATTCAACCAACCCACCACTGTAAAGGAGTATAAGAAATTACCTATTAACTCCCACATTCTTGCAAAGATGCATTCAATTCTCCTTGGTCTTGGGCTATGGTAAAAATGTTAACATATATTGATTCCAAAATTCAAGAAAAGACATGATTGTCAATGGATGTAATACCAACAGAAAATAAGCACATTTTTCATAGTACCTCACATTTGCTGGGAATGCTTTGCTGCTACTTTAAAAACCATTCAAATTATTTGTATTCCAGTACATCAACCCACACCTAATTCTCCAATCAAACCTCAGCTTGGTTACATTCTGCATGGAAAGTCTCCATTTTAGAGCCCTGTTCAGAGAGACCTTTGACCTTTCCTTCTGTGTTAGTAGAAACCCATGTCCCAAACCCAGTTGTTTTCTAGCAATTCCTTCATAAAGTTTTGTGTGCCTTCTTTGTTCCCTTTGTGCTACGCACTTCCTAAGCCACGCCACCCCACACCACCTCCTGAACTTCCAGCATCTGTTTCTTGATGTCTCCTTCACAAAAGAGCAACAAGGAAGTATTGGTGGGGACACTCCTGGAGAAATGACTGAGTAGGTAAAAGTGTTTGTTCTACAAGTTCAAGGAACTGAGTTCAAATCCCACAGTCCCTAGTAGCACACAACTATAATCCCAGCTCTCCTGTGGAACTATAGGAGATTGACAGGAGTCTCACAGGAACTCGGGCCAGATCTCCTGGCACAGTCAGTGGGAAAATAACTAAGAAACCCTGTCTCAAACGAGCTAGAAGGTGAGGACCAACAAAAGAGACTGTCTTCTGACCTCCATGTCTACATCTCGATGTGCACACTGGCATTCACACAAAACAAGAACACAAAGAAGGAAGGATGGAAGGAAGGAAGGAGGGGAAAGAAAGGGACAGAGGGAGGGAGGGAGGGAGGAGAAGGGAGGAGAAGGGGGAGTTACAAAATAATTTCGTCTAGAGTGTTTTGCAGCTCCCCACTTCTACATTGATAATGAAGGCTAACCTGGGAGGTTTTTAACACTGAAAAGGCCTTACCAATGGGTATAAACTGGAGCTGTGCAGGCAAAGCAGGACTAACGGCCAACAGACACATTATCACCCTATATACGTCTCTAACTGTTTCACAGGGGCTGGAGTTGGCTTAGTGATTAAGAACACCCACTGATCTTCTCGTGACCCACATTAGGACGCTCACAAGTGTCTAGAACTCCAGGGGCTCCAACACCTCTGCCTCCTCAGCACCTGCACTCACATGTACACACCCACGAGAAGATGCAGGTATCTAAGAGTAATTAAAAATAATTATTTTAAAATCTATCACAGAAGATTCCTAAAGATAACTTGAAGACTCAATTCCCAGACTTAAAGTTCTTTCCCTTTCCCTGCTTATTCCTGATATTTTGATGCTCTGACGCAGTACTCATAACGTTCTTCACATAAGCATAATGCATGAAGGGAGCCAAAGTCCAGATGTCCGACCCAAAATCTATGCGCTAAATTAACACCCAGGAAGACCCGCTCTCAGAAGTCTTAAGGCTCGATTGAGTCTGCCTGTAAAAAGGCTGACCCTAGAGTTCAGAGGATGCCCTGCAAAGTGCAAGAGGAGAGAGTCTATCAGTCCTCATGCAGTCCTGCACATAAATGTTCCCGTGTTGTCTCTTTAGAAGCAAGTCCCATGTCAACAAAGATAAACACAGCCTCTCTGCTTTGTTCTCTAAACACTACGCAGTCAGGCCGGTGGTCCTTCCAGCTTCTCTGCATCATGTCTGCTCCCATCTGATGTTTCCTATGTCCACTTAGTCTTAGTCTACTTTCTATCCACACCCTGCCTCCCGGACTGAGAAGCAGCAATGTTCTCTTGTATTTGCGTACTTCTATAATGCCTCACAGAAACACCTGCCCATACATGGTGACCCCACGTGCTTGAAATGGAAACTGAGTTCAAGTCACTGACCAAAGACAACTACAGTTTATTGAGCACTTTATGATCGCTCCAGAACTATTCTGCAATTTGTTTTGTTGATGAGTAAGATATAGTGTGTGCCTTCAAAGAATGCATAGTTTAACAAGAATTATATATTTAAAAAAACAATATCAAAACCTCCAGACAGTATATCAGTGAGCTAGCATAAGCCCAGTGACTGAATAGCACCAGATTAGGAGTTAAAGTCCCCTCTGTATTTTGGGACAGAGGATAAAAAAACATTCAGTTTTTAACATAAGTTATTATTCATTATACATAGACAGAGCTCCTCCCAGTGTGACAGCCTCAGGCAATCTGCATACCCTTCTCTTCACTAGCTGGGAGACCTTACTGAAAATTATTAAAGTTCATTACCAAGTCACTAGTGACAGATATGAAGAGCGGTCAGTAGAAATCTCTGTCCTTCTATAGCTTTAACTTTATATTTCCTTATGAGTTATGAAATCTTACACCTGTGCATTTAGACTACTTCTTAGTAAACTTTTAATCTACTTTAATCTAATGTTTGTATAGTGTGCAGTCATTCTTCAGGGTGCAGGAAAATTTCTTCCATGGTCCCCTGGGAATATAAGATTTGCAGATGTTCGAGTCCCTTATGTTAAAGGATATAGTATTTGCATATAACCTACGCATGACCTGTCCTCTACAGGAAGTCATCTATTGATCACCCAAGACAATGTCAACCATGTAAACAGCCATGATACTATATCTTTAAGGAATAAGAGAAACAGCTATATACATTCTGCACAAAACAATTTTGAATAATACCGGTCTAATACTGAGTTCATGGATGGTATGTGCCATCGAAGAAGCCATTTTTATTTCAAATATGTTTGATCTGAGGTTTGTTGGGTTCATGGGCTTAGAACCGGAAGATGTGGAGCTGTATATATAATTTAACAAAATGTTTTCTATCATTTTTGTATCATACCGTATTCACTTGCCAAAAGAAGTTAACAGTCCTAACATACAAAGCCTTCTTGTATTGTTTTCAGTTTGTTTGTGGAATTAAATGTATTAAGCCATCAAATACACTATCCTCTGATAGAAATTACAATCCACACTGAACATATATATGAAAACTTTCTTATCTATATGTAAGTGACTAGTCAAGTAAAGAAACAAGCCAAAGAAAAATGGTTCCGCCTTCTAAAATTACCAAACTAATAAAATTTCTCAGAATGAGCATTGTCAAAAATGTCTGTGGCGCAGAAAGAACACTGTGCTTCTCATTTTTAGGAAATAAGCAGATGTTCCTTCAGCAGGTCATCTGGATGGGCTAAGCTGAACTATGTGAGACTGACAGTATTGGTCTTCGCATGCGGCTGTATCATGTTCTCAGACGCTCAACCCTGTGGCCACTGGACTTTATTCTAAAGTAGCGGGGTGACCCTCGGCAGCTTTGAATAGACTGTCTTACTGCTTTCTACCCAGAGGCCTCATCTTTGTCATCAGTCATATGTGACTTTGGCCTCTGTGAGACTGCTTCCTCACTTATAAAATTAGCAATTGAGTAGGTTGGCTATAGATTTTAAATCCCTTAGACACTTCTTAGTTTAGCATTCCTTGTCAACCTCTTGACATTGTGGCATGTCACCTCCAAAAGTCGGGCTTGGGGAACACACAGTTCAGTTACAAAAAAGGATATAAATCTCATGCAGTTTTAAGTACATTTACAATTTTGTGCTGGGCTGCATTCATAGCTACCCTCAGCTACATACGACCCACAGTCCGTGTGTTAAACATGGATCTGTTAGCCTGCTAACCAACAACAAGAAAAATCTGTCAATAATGTCCAATTTCATCTCCTAGGAATTTCTTCTTTTCCCAAGGTCTAAACACTGTCCCTTGGGTTACAGTGATGATTCGAAGATTCTGCCAACACACAGCCATTCCATTGCTAGCCCATAGATGTCCGTGTCCTTATCGCAAGTTTCTATACAACATATAACATACTCATCATTTTCTTAGATTTTCTTTAATTAATCTCACTAATTAAATGACCAACAAAAGTGAAAGTGTCCCACCCTCTCTTCCCAATCCTGTTGTCTGGAGACAGTTGTCCTGATGACTGCCATGAGATGCTCACCAGGTCTACCTGGGCAGACATAGTAGAAGAAGAAAGAGAATATGCAGTCGAGAGGAGGAGGGAGAGGTTGGGATCTATAGCGCGGTCTGATCTATAGCTTCTGGTGAGGCTGGTCCCCAAACTATATGTCAGAGAGAGGGAGGTTCTGATCAGCTCTCCCGTCTCAGCACTGTGTGTGGGAAGACTCGAGGTAAGAAAACGCACTGGGGGATTAAGGAGAAACAGCAACAAAGTTCCCTGGAGGGACGACTGCTTAACAACGTCCCCAGGAGCTCTGCGGCTATCCCCAAATGAGCGGTGGCGATGCACTCTCATGGACACATGGACGGTAATTAGAATGCACATGCTTCTGCTAACTTCCTTGGTTTCCTTTTTCACTGTTTTTCCTGTTTCTTCTTCCTTCCTGCTGGATTGCGATCTTTTCTCTTTAACTCACTTTCACTTTGCAGTTCACTATGCAGTTCTCATCCCCTGTAGGCATAAATATACGCATCAGAGTTGCATCTTTCATTCACTGGGAAAGCAAGCCAAGCAGCCTGCCTTCTGCAGAAGGCTATAATTATTGTTCGAATTTACATAGGCATTAAAGAGGAAATTCTGAAAACGAAGCACCCTAATCTTGAATCTTCCCTTTCAGCCTACAAGGAAAAAATGAAGGAGCTGTCTATGCTGTCACTGATCTGCTCCTGCTTCTACCCGGAGCCTCGAAACATCAACATCTACACCTACGATGGTGAGTCACCTGCAGCACAGACACCTCTAGCTGCGTAATCAGCAGAACTTGGCTGTATGTGCTTCCCTCTCAGAGCTCCTGACAGAACTACATCAGTGCTCTCTAGATCTGGGTGTTGGTAGGCTGTGTCCAGCAATGAGGTCTTACTGATCGTCTGTTGCTCACAACAGTTTGAAGTTGATGCTAATAACGGCACATTAATGTCTTGTAAGAAGCACGCTGGCTTATTATCAGCATGTTACAATCCACAGGATTTCTAAGGTTTTTCTTTTCAAATGATGGAACACACTAAACCATTACATTAGATTCTAATGTGCATGAAAATATGTTTCTACCTAGACCATTCAAGGAAGAGAAAATCTACCATCATTGCTATTTGTCTTGGTACAGCCCCACATTTTGTGGGTAAATATAAGCAAGCTGATAATAATAATCAAATTCATAAATAAAATTGGCTTATGACTGAGGTCACAAACAAAGAGAGATTACGAAGGAAATAACAATCCCACCCATGATGGTTCAGACTTAAAATTCCAGCACCCACAAATTGAAGCAAGAGGGTTGCAGGTTCAAGGTTAACCTAGAAAACTTAAGACCTTGTTGAAGAAAGTTAAATAACACTGCAGTTGGCACAACAGTCGACTTTATGTTTGTGTTTGCTTTGTTTGCTGTTCTTTTTATTGTTTTGTTTTTGAAACATGGTCTTTCTATATAGTCCTGTCTGTCCTGGACCTCACTGTATACAACAGGCTGGCCTCAAATTCAGGAGATCCTCAGGCCTTTGCCTTCCAAGTGCTAGGATTAAAGGCACGTACCACTGTACCAGGCTACCAGTTGACTTTACTGAAGTGTTGGGTTTTATCCCAATTGTGGCGACAAGGTTAATTTGGTTTGGTTTCTGAAACTTCCCCTGGGTGAAAGGCAAGAGGTTACACAGGTTCCTGGCACATCATTTACTCTTTCTCTCCTTCTAGGGATGTTGGGGAAGAGCAGTGCATGTCTTAGCCTGATCTTAAGAAGTACCTAGTTATTGCTCTGTCCTTATCAACACTATTAGTATCAACCTCCCCTAATTCAGCCAATGTAATCAAAAGAGAGTTACTATCTGTACCAACCCTACCTGAGGCATTTTAATGCATAATAGGCTCACAGTTATTCTGCCTTCCCACATATGTAAAGATCCTGTAAAAGACAGTAAAGAGCAAGCGCCTACCCTTACGTGCCGTAAAGTCTACTTGAGAACTCGGAGCCCCTCTCCCCCGGCTCTATTCTCAGGGCACAAGCCTTAGATGGGCTGATTACCTTTCCAGAAGCACCGAGCCCTGGGTACAGGGAGTCGAACTGTCTGAAATCAAACTTCCACTGGAATGCGTGCCACATGCCCACTTACCTGAAGTTCACTGAGCCAGCAACTACAGATCCTCTCTGTCTGTCAGATGTTGTGTTAGCAGGCATCGGGCTGTTTCTTAAGAGACTCCAAAATCTGTGCTGTCACTGAGACCCTTCCTTCCTGGGACTCAGAGCTCTGTAGATGAGTCTTGAAACACAAATGATCCCCAAGGAGGATACCCAATGCCTGGGACACAAGGGACAGTATGGCTTCTTGTGCTTGGGACTAAGAGGGGCAGAAAAGCATGTGTGTGTGAGCTGTTTGAAGCTGAAGAGACAACTCCACATCACTCCCCCGTCACTGCTTAAAGCGCAGTAGGGACACTCAGATTTCAGAAGCGTTCACTCGACCTTATATTTCTGCCTGGAGAGTAATTACCTGAGCAATGTAGGGGTGATGGAAAGGGCTCCTTCTGGAGCTCAAATAAAAGAACACCACCACGCATTACAGTAAGAGATTTGGCCACTGATTGGCAATACCCTGGGGATGGAACCACTCTGGAGGGTACCAGGAGACACCTACACTTGAAATATTAGTAGCATGTAGCAGTGGCTTAATCCCAAGGAGTTGCAAACAAAGACCAGAGAGCTATAGCATGAGGCTCAAACCAAAGCACCCAACTGTAACCGAAGACTGGCCAATGAAGATTTAAAGAAATCATTACCTTTTCCTGCATATGAGCTATGAAGTTA
>CM052707.1:1649323-1679323 GCA_028551405.1 Uromys caudimaculatus | reverse complement strand
GAAGGCCTGTGACAGGCAAGTTGGGAGGGAATGCCAGGCCAGACTCTACTATGCAAGCCATAAAGAGATATTAAAATTTTTTGCATAGAATAAATGCTTCTATATCTTAAAAAAATAAATAAATATTTTAAAAAGCTGCTGAAGTAGGATCCAGCCATAGTCACACGTCTCATTGCCCTGGGCCTATTTCCTTTCCCATACATTACATATTTTTAAAGATTCTGCCCAGAAATCACATTTACATGTGTGTTAATAATATTTTGCTATTGTTATAAACAAAGTCAGTTGTTACTGCCAATGAATGTCCCTGGTTATCTTAAGGTAGTAAGCATTTTCTCACTAAACTGCCATACTCCTAATTCCAAGTAAGGACAGAGGTAGACTTGGGCCAAGGTGCAACATGTGATTTTTGTTAGGACTTTGTAAACATAAACCCACTTATTAGGGCGTTTAAGGCTTGTTGCTGGGAATCCAAGAGCCCTCTGTGGGTCTGGGGTCCAAGTCGTGCAGTCGGCTTTCTGAAGTCAGGACTGAAAGGCTGCTCAACAGTATTTCCACGGGGATCAGATGTGTATTAGGATATCCTGGCAGTTTCCCAAAGTCCCTAGGCCACTTGCGCACACTGCCAGAGCACTGACCATCTGGTGGTGAGCTTGGATGACTTCACAGGCTCCTTCCAGCCAGAGCTAATGCTCCATGGCTTTGCTGATAAAAACGCTTGTTCTAAAAAGAATGTTAACGTTTTCTTGCTTTTACTTGCTTTCCTTAATTAAAGTACCTCTGGCAATCAGTGTCTAATTTTTGAAATTACACTCTTCATATTGCAACTGACCACATTTGGGAAATGACATTGACACTTTGGCCAGCCAGGCACTGTGCCCACTCATTCATCATCCACACAGGAAGAGGCTCTACGGAATGAGACTTGCGCACGTCCCCAGTGAGCTTGCGCACATCCCCAGTGCGTGTCTCCAACACCCCACTGTGACTCTTGACTAGTGGCTTCTCTTTCTCTCATGCGCCAGTGTAGGCAACCTGTGGTCTCATTATCTGCAGCAGACTACAGAGTTTAAAGGTCACTCAAATCACTCTCTGCAGCTGAACCTCTCTCCACTCAAACTAATGGCTTTTTGCAAGTCATCTAAATTCGTCTTCTCTTATCCATTATCCTAGCCCCCCACACCTCCATGGCTGTGATAAATGCCATGGCCAAAAGCAACTTGGGAAGGAAGGAGCCCATTTGACTTAGACTTCAGGTAACAATCCATCTCTGAGAGAAGTCAGGCCAGGAACTCAGGGTGGAAGCTGGAGCAGAGACCAAGGAGGAATATCACCTGCAGGCTTGCTTAGTCAGCTTCCATATACAGCCCAGGCCCACCTGCCCCAGGGTGGTGCCACCACGGTGGGCTGGGCCCTTCTACATCAATCATTAGTCAAGAAAAGGCCCACAAATATGCTCACAGCCAATCTGATGGGGGCTATTCCTCAACGGAGATCTCTGCTTCCCTAGCTGACAAAAACGAACCAGCACACTCACCTATACAAAGGACTTGTAAAACGTCCCATGTCACACAATGGGGACATTACTCTCTGCAGACAGATCAGGAGCAGCATAACAGGTTGGCTACTCCTGGATTAAAATGCACCCAGCTCTGGCCTTGCAAGGATTTTTGTCCAGCAAATGATTTTACAAAGGAAAGCAGTTCTGATTAACAGTGCTGCCACATAGTACATTTTATACATATTTTAAATATAAATTAGTCTTTATCATAATACATAGCATAAGCAGGTTGATGAATAATACATGTATATGTAGGTTGAGTCAACTAAAACTGGCATAAAAGCATTGCTATTATGAAAAACTGTAAATGATACTTACAAGCTTGATA
Source organism: Uromys caudimaculatus (assembly GCA_028551405.1). NCBI lineage: Eukaryota > Metazoa > Chordata > Mammalia > Rodentia > Muridae > Uromys > Uromys caudimaculatus. The sequence continues at coordinate 1,677,434 of CM052707.1, read as the reverse complement.
AAACTGCACACTAAAATTGATTAAATTAAAAGGCTTTCCACTCAAAGCAGTCCAGCGGGACTTAATTCATGAATTAAAATCACTGCACAGTGAGTTCTAATGACATATGAACCTCTCTCTGAAAGAGGAATGAGCTCCTTGCTCTGAATGAAACACTGTGAAAGGGACTCATTAGCAGCCAAACCTGGTGGCCTCAGCTTCTCCATTTGACCTCTAAAGCTTTAATATGGCCACTCTTATTCCTTCCCCTTAAGAAATTGTGCATTTCCACGGCCCTCTGTGGGGTGAGAGCTGGGTGCAGTTTACACAGTCAGCAACCTTCTCATGGTGCAAGCTCTCAGTCTCTATGAGGAAGAGCCTCTACTTCCTACCATAACTCTAGGACACATGACCTTCTCCGCCAGTGATATGCTGTAGCCACACAAAAGTACAAATCTCTCCACAAAGCAGAAGTAATGAGGGTTTAATCTTGAGTCAACTATGAGCAGCTGTGGCCCAGGAATACTGTTCTGATCTCTTCTGATACCAGGTCACAATATGGTAACAGTTTCATTATGATTTATATTACAGGACAAAAGGACTCATAAACCAAGGCACTCTTCAAATATACTGCTGGAAACATACAATAGGCAGGTCACCGCAAAGCGGAGAAACCTGTTATAGGCCTCACTGCTGGGTGAGGCTTTGGACTTGGTGAAACCTCATGGTCTATATCTCAAAGGGTTAAGTTACGCTCTCTAGGACATCGAGTCACACACAAAGGAGAATAGTGACAGTTCAAAGGCCCAAAATATCCTGAAACGACTTTTAGTTGGGTTCTGGCTCTGCAGTACTCCAATGCTTCACACTGACGTTCCTCCAGTCGGTCTATTCGGATGGCCAGGCAAGCTTGTATTCTTTTGGGACTTGTCAGCAGCAGCTGGCATAGTAACTTGTAAATGGCACTTGAGATGGAATATAGGGGTAAGGGTGTAGTTTTTATATAGTCGCAGTATTTAGGAAGCCAGTTTGCTTCATGGTCATAAAAGCTATGGTCCCTGTTTCACACAGTTACACTGTCGTGTTTAAGCAAGCTTCTGTGCCTTCTCCAGGTCAACAATGCTCTTTCAGCATTAGAAGAAAGCCCGATGCTCACAGAGGCAGTATCCAGCCTACTGGTGGAAAGGCATCTTGGAACTAAGGGATTTGGTGTTTGACAAATAGTTCTGGTTATCAAGTAATATACCCCAAATGTTGAGTGGGGGCAAGATGAATCGGCAGGAGAATGTCTTTAAAACGTCATGGAAAACCAGTGTGTCTAACGTGCACTCTTAAATCTCTTAGTACATGAAGGGAAGTGAGTTTTATAGACCAGTTAACTCAGATTTATCAACCAATTCATTTGTGCAGTAATTAAACTCTTAGACTCAGTGGCGTACGAGACGCTAATTAACCTCTTTGCAAAATGTTCAAGCGCTCCTACATCGACAATAACTCTTCTCCCTGTCTCATCCCTGTGCCTTCATGGGCATCTCCCAGAGTCATTCCAGTGATCCTCAGTTCTTTGTGAGGATGTGCATAAAAGGTGTCTTCCAGCAATCTGCCTCAATCTCTCAAACAGTGAGCTAGAGTGACATCTCCCGGGGTTGCCACATTTGAGTGACTCTATCTTCCTTAACTCACTTCTGCATCCTCTCAGCTGGCCCCCATCTTGCCCAAGTCTCCATTTCAATCCCCGGAGATCTTCTGTTCAGAAGCATGCTCTCAGCCAGGCTCCTGGAGGCCAAACACTCACCTTTGAACAATTCAAATGCAATAGCTTTTGCCAGCTTCCATCCTTCAAACCTACATGGCCCACTGCCTTCCTTCTAATCTGCCGGGCCACAACACACAGTAGGAACACTGTCTGAGCATGCAGTGAGACTGTTACTCCACGTGAAGGTAGGAATCTGCTTCCACTTGTTTAGATCCTGTGCTGCCACTGTTCAGCTTCTCGCTCATTTTATGCCATGTCTTTGGATAATTTTCTGAACTTACTGCTTATTTGCTCACTGGTATAAATACTGGAATCCACACCAGTCTTCTCCCTGGGTGCCGCAAGTGCAAGGATAAGCCGCATTCAGGGAGGGATTGATATTTCCCCAAGGAATAACACCAGAGCTGTCATAGGCAGAAAGAGCTTGCCGGTGAGCTGCAATAAATAGGAACTGAGGCTGATTTCAGCACGAGCAGAATTATGGAGCCCCCTGAGCTATGTGCTAGTGAAGAATGGGTTTAAACATTGAGTTCCAAGGCTGGGAAGGTCGCCCAGTGAGTAAGATGCTTATTGCACAAGTCTTATGACTTGAGTTCAAATACCCAGCATCCTTGTAAATATTTAGGCAGTTGTCAGTCGCGCCATCACTCCAAGGTCAGAGACAAGTGGGTGGGTCCTGGGGCTCACAGGTTAGCTAGTCTACAAAATGGCAAGCTCTGGGTTCAGCAAGAGCTCTGGGTTCTCAAAACTAAATGAGTAAAGAAAACAGAGAAACAGTGCTGGGTTACATTTCAGCTATAACCTCTGACCTCCATATACATCTGCAAAGGGAAGTGCACTTGTATGTGCGCCTGTATACACAGAGAGGGGGTTAGGAAGAGAAGGAGGGATCAATATTACAAGATATGGTGGCTCATTCCTTTAATCCTGGCACTTAGAGGAAGCAGGAAGGCAGTCAATGTGTCTTGCAAAATGTAGACTGTGACCTACCAGCAATAGAATCTCTGAGATTACTAACCAAATTATAGATCCCTTGGCCTCACTAAAGAACTTTAGAAATAGATCTCAGCAGGTAGGTACTGGAATCTCTGCCATTATCAAGTCCATAGTGGTGACACTTGAAGAGAGCTATACATCTTGCTGAGACTAAGAAGAGAAAGTATGCACAAGACACAGCTAACTACAATGTCTCTGTTCTCGACTCTGAAGGACTACAGCAAGGAGTGACAGCCACAAACAGGGCTTTCGTCTTTTTTTGGCCAAGAGGTCATTAGATTTATATAAATGTTTTCAAGTCTCTACAGAGAATTTATTTTATGTGTGGAGTGCTTTGTCTGCATGTTTGTCTGTTCACGGTGTGCATGCCTGGCGTCTGAGGAGTCAGAGGAAGGCATTGGACTTCCTGAGCTGGAGTCGAAGACAGTTGTATGCTGCCATGTGGGTGCTGGGTATCAAACCTCAGTCCCCTTCAGGAGCAGCAAGTGCCCTTTACCACTGAGCCATATCTCCAGCTGGGGAGAATTTATAGCCCCTGGGAAAAGGGGGAGACAGGTGTGTACGAAAAAGAAAAAGTGAATGTGGTGAACAAACGTTGAGCAGCTCCTATAGGGCCGACCCTACACTTAGAAATAGTGGGGCAGAGAAAAGGGCAAAAGAGAAGAAAATCCGGGCCCCAGACCTTTCCCATTTCCTTCAGGCTCCCACAGAAAGCTGTGGCCTACTGGATCATCCTAATGCTGCATGTTGCATAAATCCTTAGCAACATATCATTTTTAGAAAGAATGAAAGAAAAGACTGCCAGATAGTCTACAAAATGGCTCCTCAATAAGAGCTAATATTTCTAAGACGCTCTGTCCAAAACCTTCACAGCTAAAATTTCAGGGAGCCATGTCCCCGCCAAGGTATTCTGATGGAAGTGTTGAGGTCTACGGACTGCACAGGGTGGGCAGTGCTGCTCACAGCTGAGCATCAGGTCCAGCACTCAGCTAAGTCAGCATTCAGATCAGCGTAATGACGTGTTTCCTCCCCAGTCTCAGGAGGCTCAGGTGCTGAAGCAGCTGGCAGAGAAGAGGGAGCACGGGCGAGAGGTCCTCCAGAAGGCGCTGGAGGAGAACAACAACTTCAGCAAGATGGCAGAGGAGAAGCTGATCCTGAAAATGGAACAAATTAAGGAGAACCGTGAGGCTAATCTAGCTGCTATCATTGAGCGTCTGCAGGAAAAGGTAAGGGCAGCAGAGGGTGGAGCAGGGGACATTCCTGTCACACACACACACACACACACACACACACATTCCATCTCCCAAAAGCTTGCCTTTGAAAAAATGCACATTGTAGCTATGAATAGTTTTGCTTTGTCCATTTCCACAAATTGGATTAAGCTTGAAAACTAGGAACTCTGAGAGAGCTTCTCCTACGCATCTCACCGTCCCTGGCTGCTCTCCAGCTCTTTCACATCAGTCACTGCAGGTGCGACAAATACTGCCACTGTCTTCTATGTACTGAGAGCTTACACTCAAACTCACAATCCTCCTGTCTCAGACTCAGAGCTCAGAATGCAGGCATGCACCACAGTACCCAGCTACAGTCTTTTAAAAATATTATTTCCCAGAGGTCTTTTGGATGCAATGTGCTCTTCCTGAGTTTTTTGAGATCTCTGCCTAGAAAAGGCTCTAGGCTCCAACACAGAAAATAAAACAGTGAGACCCTGGAAGATGTGTGAACACGTCCTAGGGATTTGGGAAGAAGCCGGGAGAGCCAACTTTGGATTAACTTTTAAAAATGTATAAACAGGTGTGCCCATACTCCTCAGAGCAGCATCTTGTCTCTCCCCATGTCTCAAGTCAGACCTTGGTTCTCCACAGGTCACATGTGGTGGCAACAAAGCAGGTGCTTCACTGAGATCCAGGACAGCCATGTTCCCTTTGTCGTTATCCCCTCTCCTCTTCCTCAGTTTACAAGACCTTTCGGGGGAGCTCCTAGCCTTCACCTTCCATCACAGGCCCTGAAAAGGCCCAGTGCAGTTGCCAGGGATGCACTATGCTGGTCTCACTCTAAGGCAAGCTCACCTTGGGTATCCACACCATCACTAGCCATCCAGGAGAGCATGCAAACCTACAGCGTGTCCCTCTTGATGTTATTTGTAAACTAGTTCATAAAATTTGCATCTCTCATGACAGCAAAACAAAACTCAAAGGAGTGTCCAGCAAAGCTCACACAATCAGGTTTATCTTCCCAACTAGAAGTGTAAAACTTAGGAAGGAAGAGAGCTGATCTCTGCAGGGTGAGAATTTTGTGTCTAATAACCCAGCCAGCATCAAGTAGATGCATTGTAGCCATTGCTTTAGTGACAACAGCAGTACACAATATGATTGGGCTTAAAGTGAAAATATTTTCCCTTAAGAGAACAAGATTCTTTTCCTATGAGGCAATATTGGTAATATATAAGCATAGGTTTTAACCATTATGAAGTCGTGCGTGTTGTTGTTACCGTACGTGCTTCTCTTCTGACTTATATTCATTTTCTTGTTGTTCTGATTCACAAGCGCCTTTGGTGTGACCAGTTACTACTCAGTGTGTCTGATGAATAAGTAATGAAGGGGGAAAGGATTATAGCCAGTCATTATTGATTACTCAGTACAGGCCAGGCACCCTTGCATGTATTATCACATTTAATCCAAACAGCAAGGCTACCAAAAAAATACTGCTATTCCATTCCACATCTCAAGAACCTGTTCATTAGCGAGCTGACTGCACTTGGCCGAGATCGTAAAGCAGGTGGAGTGAAGAGCGTAGAGATGAGTGCAAGCAGGCCTTTCCCAGACCAAAGTGTGCTCTGAGCTGAATCGATACCCTTGTCAGTCACTGAACACTGTACCACGAGCATTAGAAGCAATACCCCATGCTTCCCTTCATCCCATGACCACTAGCATCCTGACTTATGACAGCAGGACTTTTATGAGCTTTCCCAAATTATTTCTGACCTTTCTTTTATGCCATTGGCTCATAACCATTAATAAAAAGAAAGGAACCTGACAATGTGACATCATCTTGCAGTTAAATAAACTTAGAAATAGGCTTGGGACAAATTTGTGTTTAAGGAAAACCACTCAGATCCAAGGATGAAGCCACAGGTGTGTACTATGGTAAAGCAAGGCCCTGTAAAAACTGTTGTTTTGAACGTATGAGCTAACAGTATGAAACACTGCATTGAAATTGATATTGATAACCTTTCCATAACTCCCCTTTTATGTAACATTTTATCTAGGAGGTAATTCTTTTTTACATAAAGAACTTTTTGTCTAAAAGTATAAAAAGGCTGACAGCAATAAAGAAAGGTGGTACCGCACACGCATTTCCCGGGTGTGTGTGTCTGTGTGAGGGACTTCTGTCTGGTTCGAAAGAGTTAATGAGCTCCGAGCCTCTTGCCTGGCCAGCAAGAGTCTCCTGGCTGACTCCAGAGAAAGGAGCACTAATAATAAATCCTTTTACTTAATTCCTGCTCCTGAACAGCACGCCATTAATCCACAAGAAACTGAGTTAGAGAGTTAAGTTCTCACTGCTAATTAAAGCACAGGATATTAAAAAGAGTTAAGTTTTTTAGCATTTTTTTAAGCACAAAGGGTTAGGTTTCCACAGTGCTTATTTAGGCACGGAGAGTTAAAGGGAAGGGAAGCCTGCTGGGGGCCAGCCCCAGCCTTTCTTTCTGGTTCTCTCAGGAAGGTAGCTGAGGGCAAAGGAAGGAGGCTGCAGCAAGACTTGGTCTTGTGGGTGGGAGGTGGAATTCCCTCATAGAGGCAGGGATGGGGAGGGGATAGGGGGTTTCCAAAGAGGAGACCCAGAAAAGGGGAAACATTGGAAATGTAAATAAAGTATCAAAAATAAAATAAAAAAATAAATAAATAAACTTAGAAAATGAGAAGTCATAGAAATATTACCAAGGTCATCTAGTTCCTGTTCTTATTATATTTGATACCTACAGCCATTAAAGAGGCATTAAGAGGTAAAGAAAGGAAAAGAAATGACCTCACGCTTCTTGGCTTCCAATACGAAATCTCTAAATCTCATAGTTCAGAAGACCAGAAGTTTTCCTAAAACCACCTTTCAAAGATGTCTTCTTTTAAAGGTTCTGTTTGCAGCGCTACATTTCCCTTGAGGAGGAGTAGCAGGGGGAACGAAAGAGATTCTTCTGTAAATGTAGATATGCATGGGCCTAGCTACTGCAGATTCAGGACCTCTGAGTATACCTAAAAATTAAGTATGAGATCCATAATGAAACAGACATTACTAAAGAAGCAAGTCCTTAGAGAACTCCATAGACAATGTCCTCAGTGAACTCCATAGACATCGTCCTTAGTGAACTTCATAACCAGAGCCTCACATCTACCTTCTCAGCCCTCAGTTGGAATTTTCTGGTCTGGTGACATTACTGTGCAGGCCTACCCTAGCTTCCCAAACATTTCCATTTAAAGTCACATCAGCACATCAGGAGCGTGCATTTCAATTGTGGATGTAAAGGTTCCAAATCCAGACCAAGCAAACGTCCTGAAAACGTGCTCTTAGAAACTCAGAAGGCTTATCCAAGGTGCCTTTTACAGTTACCGTGAGCGCAGATGAAGCCTTTGACTGCCTTGGCAAGCCCATAGCTTTACTAATTTGAGTAAGAAGTAGTCTGAAACAAGCTCACAATGCTAATTGCAGTGCTCACTCTTGCGCGGTTGTTGTTCCTGCGTGAGGCTCTGTGGTCCTCCAGTGCAGGGAAGGTATCCGCATCTCCTCAGTTTTCATACAAGCTCAGCTTTCACTAGTGACTCTCTGCGTGAGAAAGGGACACCACCACAGCTTTGCCTCACAGTAACTGAACAAAAGGAAAGCCAGCCGCGTCTGTTCTGATTTCCTCACGCTTCCAGACACAGCTTGATTTCTCTACATATGTCTTTTTCCTTCTTTTCATGGATCTTCACTGTGTGTGAAAGGCTCATTTAAACCAATTATATTACATTACTTTGAAAATCTTTCTCTAGAATCAACTTCCTGCTTCCTCAAATTGTTTAGTTTTGGAGGAAGTACAGGGTAAGTGACACCTTTTCCTGCCCCTACCCCTAAACCTGAGAGGTGGGAAGCATTTTCACATTCACATATAACTGATGTTGAATCAAACCACCTGCTAACTTGGAAAAGAAGCTCAGCCTTCCTATGCCTTGGTTTCTTCCTCTGTAAAATGGGTATAACAGAATCTCTATTAGAATACTGTGATGATAAAAGAAATTAGTCTAATCAAAAATCTATATGGATATAGGTGCAGTAAACATTAGGTGATAAATACATGCTCAGTGTTACAGTATAAAGAACCTTGTAAGCACAGGCACCTTGATCTTGGTAAGATTTACTTTATAGCTGGTCAAAATCACTGAGAATGAATCAAAGACACTATCTGAGGAGAAAAGCAACTTTAAACTTTTCTAAATAGAAAATAAATAATATTAGTAGTAATTAGCATTTCAAAATTTAGTTCAAAGGCCATTTAGCACCTTTATGCAAAGCTATGTGCCTATGACCATCCCAGACAGAATAAGCTAAAGACGCGAGACCCACGTTTCCGCCATCAGCACCTCCTTAGAAGGCTCACATCCCAGCCAAGACTGGTAACTTTATTTGCAACATTTCCTCGTGGAAATAAATATGCACCAGTCACTGCAATGTGCCCAGCACGAAATGACACAGTTGAGACCTTATAGTCACCACAGTCAAGGAGACAAGAACAGGAATTCTCCTGTTTGGAACCACGTGACTGCCCCAGAAAAGGGAAGAGCTTGGTTTCCCACGTGCTCAGATGGAAACAGCAGCTGTCTCGGTTGTGGTCTCCTGAGAAGCCTTCATGCAGAGAGGATGCCCTTAACAGGATGCCCTTAGAGCATATGTTTACAGCCTTAACCAGCCGAGACCCAAAGCGTTCAAAGTATCCTGAAAAGATGATTCTGCTGGGCTGACGAGGCCAGCGTGTGCCAGAGCACACAGGGAGATGGTAGAAACGTGACTGAGCCGAGTTCGGAAGGTCACAAGCGAGGTGTTTAGAAGTAGTGCCAATGTCTCCTTTCTGAATCTCTGCTTCCCAAAGTGCCCATGGGCAAACACAGATTCCTTAAAATAGTCTGAAAAAAGGAAGAGCTAAGATTGTAAGGAACCATCCGTGTCGTGTTAGTGCCCATCTCTGAATTTACACAGAAGTCAATATATTCAATATTTTCTTTGGATCTTTTTTTCATTTTTCATTTGACCTTTTGATCATAGTTTGAAAAACCCATGTTGTTGTTGTTTGTCGTGGTCATCGTCATCATCTAGGGTTAGGGAACAGTTCCACAGTAAAAGGCTTGCCTGTCATTTACAAGGCACTTGGCCCCAGGGTTGATCACAAGCAAGGGAGGAATTACTCAGGATAAAAGACACTATATGTCTTGTAGTCTTCTCTACTGATGTCCCTTAGGCCCACATTTTCCTTATGAAGTGAAGAAAATTCCTTTAGGAATTCTTACCTTTAGGTAGACACCACCCTGGGTTATTTCAGGCTGTCCAGCAAGAGCTAAGGAGCTCTGTGAGCTCTCGGGATCCTGTGGACTGACCCCTCTGCCCTTGCTGTTTCTAGGAGAGGCATGCCGCGGAGGTGCGCCGGAACAAGGAGCTGCAGGTCGAACTGTCTGGCTGAAGCAATGGCGGTATGGCACGCCCCTCCCATAGTAAATCCCCCGCCTATATTATAATGGATCATGCGATATCAGTATGGGAAATGTATGACATGGTTTAAAAAGAACTCATTATGAAAAACAAAACAAAAACAGAATCAAAAATAAAATAAAAATCAATGCGGTCTCTTTGCAGAATGTTTTGCTTGATGTTTAAAAAAGTACCTTGGATCTTATTTTGTAAATATTTAAATTTTTGTTAAAAAATACAAGTATTGCATTATGCAAGTTATTTCATAATCTTACATGTCCTGTAACAGGCTTTTGATGTTGTATCTTTCCACTCAAATGAATTTGCTAGGTCTGTTCTTTTGGAAGCTCCCCATGTCGAACTCAGTCCCTGCCCTTTTCATTCCAACCGAAAAATGAGGTCAGTAGACAGTCTATGGTGCTAGAAACCCACCATTGCCTAATGACCTGGAAGGCTCCATAATCTCTGAGCTTGACCCAGACCACACCTAGATCGTGGGTACTGTGTGTCCATGTGAACCTCCACATTTGTTCATAATCTGCTTCCTGCCTAGAAACCACAGAGCCAGGCTTAGGAAATCCAGCAGTCATAGCACTTACTTCTGCTCCGCGTGCATCATGTGCCACACATGTGTCTGGGTTCTAGAAACAAACGGGAAGACAGATCTGAGCTCCATCAGGGTAGACACCAAAGGGTGAACCTTCTAATGTGCTGAACACAAACACAAAGCCAGAGGGCTTAAGCAGCCATGAAATTGTTCTTCATGAAGTGGGCTTACTTCTCTTGTTTCAGTTGTTATGGTGGAATGAATTGATGAACATGTTGGGGGGCTTTCTGTGGGCGCCCTGGGTGTTGATGTTCATTTTTCGCTTTTGCCTGTAGTACAAGCACATAATGCTACTGCGTGTTCTTCCACTTGGAGACTGTGAGCTGGTTGTTGCATTAAAATCACAAACAAAATCACAAAACACTGTGAACTTTTACTCAAGCTGGTCTTTCTTCCCCAGTGTAGGGCAATCCTGCCTATAAACAAGACCAAATCACTCCATCTGTGCTGCTCACATGGTTAAGGGGCTAGGCAGGGCATTGGTGCCAAGCAGAAACATCAGCAGAGACCCAGCATACGTACCTATTGCAGTTCTGAAGTTGTTCCTCCCCAACTCCCAACTCCTGAAGGTTGCTGCCTGCATATTTACTCTTCGTCAGTGCTATCTTCTTGTATGTCATTGTGAGCAAGCTGTGATGAATAAAGAATTGGAGTTCTGTGAACTAATAACGCTTTGGTCTGGTCTCTCGGCCCTGTGTGCTCAGCCCCTGGTGCTGAGACTGTAGGAGGAGGGCTGCTGGAGTGGGCAGTCTCGGAAGCAAAGACGCAGTAATGAGTTTAGAGGAAGCCAGTGGCCTGCTGCTTGACTTCCCTTGTGAAGCAGCGGGACACATCCTTGGACAGGCTGACACAGTGGGGAAGGCCTTCAACCTGTTCCCCTTAGCAACAGGCACAGTGAAGGAGAAACTGAAGGTCCAGGCTAGCAGCCCTTAGCAATCCAGCATCGTTCTGGGCATTGTGGGGTTCCTGGCACCACCTCAAGCTCTCTCATGCTGCCCACAGGACACCCCAGCCTGGGCCGTCTGTTAAAATGTGACTTCCCTACCATATTGCCAAACCGTGTCCTGCCAATGAGCACACTGCACACATGGACACAGCAGGGTCCTGCCAGGGACCCAGATGGGTATTACACGGCCAGACAAACAGCATCCAATTTGAGCAGAAAGTTAGAAATAATTGGAACAAAACAGATTAACGAATAAGTAAATCGGGGTGTCACTCACAAGATCACTGGCTAGGTTTAAGCCAGTGAAACAATGTCTCCTATGTAGCTTTCATGAGACTAGAACTCTCTATGTAGACCAGAGTGGCCTTAAACTCACTGTCTGTCTCTGCCTCCCAAGTACTGGGATTGCAAGACTACGTAGTGAGGACTTGTCTTTAATTTTTTTAATTAAAAAAATATATACAAATGCTTTTTTAAACTTTTAGATTCTGTTTTTTGTTTGTTTGTTTGTTTGTTTGTTTTAATTTAGATTTGGCCTGTTGAGTATTATTGTTGTGTACGTGGATGTTTTGCTTGCCCATATGTATGCAGTACCTGAGGAGGCCAGAAGAGGGCATCAGATCTCCTGCGATTAGAGTTAAGAGGTGATCGTGAACCTCCAAGTCAGTGCTCTGAACGAGCAGCCAGTGCTAGTAAGTGGGGGCATCTCTCCAGCCCTATGAACATGCTTTGAAACCCTGGCTGTCCTGATCAGTACAGGGCAAGCTCTGTTTTCATACTAGTTTACATAGGTCAGTAGGAAAATGTGACCATGAATGACCACAAGCCCAAAGCTTAATTTGCCTCCAAAACACTAAGTGATATGTCAGTCCAGCCAGCATGTTGAAGGGAAACAGATCATTCTTGTGAGGCTTTCTGAGTATTAAAATGGTTGTCACTGCCTCACACTACGGTGTGTCCCTCCCTAAACAGGAATCACAGCCCAGTCCTTATGTTAAAAAAGAAAGAAAGAAAGAAAGAAAGAAAGAAAGAAAGAAAGAAAGAAAGAAAGAAAGAAAGAAAGAAAGAAAGAAAGAAAGAAAGAAAGAAAGAAAGCTCAGACCACAGAGAGGTGAGTGACTCACCCCAGTCCAATGCCTGCCGCCCACAACTTACCCCAGTACTAGTTATTCTCCAGCAAATGCCTGCCAAATCCCATTTCTCTGGTGAAGGCAGATGATGTCTACCAAGTTACCCTGGACCAGCAGTTCTTCAAGTAGTCTTGAGAGCTTGTTAACAAAAGATTGCTCACTTGCCTGGCATGCATTAGGCCCTGGGTTTGATTTTCAGCACTGGAAAATAAAGAAAAACAAAACTAGGATTGCTGACCCCCACCTCTAGAATTTATCCCTGAGCTCTGTACCTTGAAGCCAAGATGCTCACTGCTGCCACATCCCCCCCCCCCCACGCTGCCCCGCTGTGTGGAGCAGTCCCAGTGGCTGCTATGCAGAGGGGATCTGAATCAACTGTAGTATGTTCTGGGAAGATCAGGGGACAAAGGAAGCTCACGTAATCCTGTTCAAAAGGCAGGTGTAGGGTGGAAAGGAAGCCAAGGAGGAAGAAATGAAGTCCTGCGTGCTGGGTAATGAACGTATAGGGGAAAGAGCTGCTAGGCAGAGCATGGTGAGAGGCAGGAGAGACCAGTGGACAGTGCCTTGGCATCTCATGCTACCCATTGTTTCAGAAAGACTTACAACCTCTGAAGTATCTCCAGCCACTTCACAAATGAACTAAGAGCTATTTGTGGGAGTGACAGCATTTAGTGAAACACCCTGTGCATAGCACTTAAAGGTTTTCTTTAACACGCTCTTGGTCTGGTGAGTGTCATGTTTTAAATTATGTAAATGCCGCTGAAATGTTCTGTGAAAATTAACAAATTCCCATTGATCTGATAAGTCACATCTGTCTTCTGTGTCTTCTACACCCAAAAATGTACAGAACAACCACATATCAGCATATATTGCTCTCTCCTCCAGAGCCTGATGTGTCAGAAAAGCTACCAGAACTGCACAAATGCCTAGGACAGTCAAGAAAGAGGTTTTGTTTGACCTCATGGTCTTAAAGGTTTCAGCCCATGGTTGTTCGGTTCCTTTATGCTCGGGCCTATGGAACTGAATTGATCACCTAAGGAGGGAGGGACAGAGGGACAGAGGGAGGGAGGAAGAGGGAGAAGGAGATCTCACTGGGCCCAATTTATGTCAGAACCAAGCTTTTAACACAAGGAACCTTAGGGAACAGTCCAGACTCGAATTTAAGTATCTGCCTACGGGCCCTTCACGACATCCTTCACATGTCAGCAGAGGAAACAGTGCAAAATGCACCAGCAGGCACAACTGCACCATCCACTATTCTGCTGCGGAAGACAACATGAAGTCCTCGGTTTGAACGACCAACACAAACACCCCGGACCATTTGCTAGAAAATGCGATGCAAGTGCAGAACCCAAAACAAACCCTGCAAATCTCAGAGCCGCCTTGGCTTCCTCTCTGTGCCCATTAGCATCTCGAGTGACGGCAAGTAACATCAGTTAGCCATCACAGCATTCCTCATCCTGTGCTCCTCTTTCTTAGGTAACAGCCACCCCCATTCTCTTAGGCCCTTACTGCCACCTCCCGCCACACCCCTGCTCCAGTCCGCAGCCGCCCCTGCACACAGATCTGGTCTTTTGGCCACTTCACTATCCTCCCCTTCATGTACAGAACGACACTGAAGTATTCCGTGAGTCCCTCTCTCCTCCAGAATGCCACCCCCTTGTGCAGCACTGTGCACTTTGGCACATGGGATGTGGTCTTTCAGGACCCCATGCCCATGTCATGATCTGCATAGGATATGTTCACTACAACTCAAGTCATGACGAAAGTCTAGGTCAGGCTGAGATCTTAAAATGTTTTTTTACCACAATGAATTAAAACCACAATATTTTATTGACATACCTAACATGAGTCACTGTGGACTTACGTCTGTGCCCTTTCTCACTCTGGAGCCAATGGCAAGCGGAGCTGACTTCGCTGGTCATCGTAGAGAAGGGAGATTTCGAGCATGACTTCTCTAGTCTAAAGCTTCCACTCTGAAGTAGCACAGGTCACACAGAAGCGAGTGGTGTGAGCCCGTCAACATCAAACAGACAAGAAGGCTCGCCCAATCATAATCTCAGGAAGAAAACCCAGAGTGTTCAGTGAGCTGCATCAATGAGCACCACCCTGCTGGTCACCAAATTCTAGTGACAGCCTGCCTTCATTTTCAGTTCTACTGCATTTGGAATGATCTATGAAACAACACTTTTGGTTGTGTCTGTGAGGTTGTCTCCAGAGAGGCTTGATCCAGTTTAAATACAGGCAACGCTATCTCATAGGCCTGGCCTTCCAGACTAGACAAAAGTGGGAAAAGGAGAAAAGAGACTGAGCCTTCCGCCTGCTTCCTGACTGCAGGTGCAAGATGACCAGCAGCCTCCAGCCCCTGCCCCTGTGCCTTTCCCCCATGAAGACTGCACCCTTCCTTCCTTGTGTTGCTTAGTTTGCTGCACCAATGAGAAACGCGACTAACAAAGTTCTCTTGACCAAAAACAAATTTAAAAATCAAGTTACCTGGGCTGGAGAGATGGCTCAGCAGTTAAGAGCACTGACTACTCTTCCAAAGGTCCTGAGTTCAATTCCCAGCAACCACATGATGGCTCACAACCATCTGTAATGGGATCAGATGTCCTCTTCTGCTGTGTCTCAAGACAGTGACAGTGTACTCATACATAAAATAAATAAGCTTTAAAAAATCAAGTTACCATCCCCACACATGATACTCAGTGGCTGAGTGGGTGAAACTGAACAGGACACGCCCACCGCTGTGCTTTCCCTCAAAGGAAGAGATGGAAGAGATGCACAGCATCTGACCATCACAGAGACCCTGCCATCCCACTGGCCAGACCTTGGGAGGGTTGCAATAGGAAACATTCTTTGATTCTGTCCCTATCTTATTTGCCGAGCAGAGAGATCTACATGTGGGTACATGTTCCTATGTTGTGGGAACAAACCCGGCGCAGTGGAAAGAAGCCCCACATGTCAGTCCTGGGCGCTGCGGCTTTGGTTGGGACAGGAGACACGCGGGAAGTGGCTGCGAGCTCTTCTACAGTCCGACGGGCTGGCCAGGCTGCGTGAGAGGCCTCTGCGGAGACACTGCCCATGGGTAGAAGAGGGAGCCGTCCCGGGGAACACTGCCGCCGGCTCTGGAGTTTCGCAGGCTTTGGGAATCGCAGATGCCGCTGGATACCATGGGACCTGGGAACAGACGGCCGGCTTGGGTGAATGGGCACCGTCTGGGAGCGCTGGGAAGCCCTCGGTGAGAGAATAGATGCAGCTCCTTAATCGAGGGCCGGATCCCTCGCTTCCCATGGCGGGTCCAGATGATAAGACAGGCCATAATTCTAAGACATTTAAGGCAGATATAGTAACTGGGAAGGGGCATGGCTAAGCCTCTGGGTGTCTCATTAACATGGGGATGGCTTGGGGTGTGGCCATGCCTCTACCTGAGGATGGGTGGTATATGACTGTGACTGGAGCCAAAAGCCTCCAGGGAGCGTTGGCATAACGTTTTCTGGTCCCTTGCAGATTGTTCCGCTGGGTCGCCCAGAGTTTACACCTGTGCTCAACCAGGTGCCAGATTGCCTGTCACAGATCACTGCCCCAGACTATGTGTGCATGCAGACACCTGAATTGTCATGTATGAATAGTGCATGTATGGATGTCACCGGAAAATCTCACATGTCTGTCTTTCTTCCATTTGTTGGAAGTAGGGTCTCTTGTTAACTAGGCTAGCTGACCCCTGAATTTACAGAGATTCTCCTGCCACCACCCATTACCTTGCCTTCAGGATGCTGGGATTGCAGGTGACCCTAGATGGGTTTGAGGATCTGAACTCCAGGCCTCATGCTTGCATAGCAAACACCTTATCCACGGAGCTATGTTCCCAGCTCCCTGCTCCACCTTCTTAACAAGTCTTCCTGGCCCTCCATTCCCCACAGCTACATCTACAGGGGGATCAAGAAATGTGCCCCACTTGGCATCTATGTAACTATTTCTGCCCATTTGCTACCCACAAGGTCTGATTATCCAAGGATGGTTATATTTTTACCGATAGTCATATTAGCACAGATTCCAGCAGGAAAGGAAAACAGATAGCACCTTACAAAGACTAAGTAAGAAAAAGTTGACTACAGTTCTATTAGAGGTAGATGAGCAAATTAAGAAGAAACAGTGCAGGCTATTGAAGGGCCTGGGAAATACAAGTAGCAAGAAACCCTCCGCAGCGGAGTCTGAAGACCTAGGAGCTCTGCCCTGCAAACGGGCAGGGTGTGGCAAAGAAACACCAGATAGACTTCCTCCCTGCTCAGTCTAACCATGACCTTATGTTGGTCAGATGTGGCCTTAACACAGAGAACAAGCCTGTGGATGCCTTGTAGAGAGCTCAGATTCTGAGGCTGTGCAGGATGAAGACAGGCAGAGGACACAGGAGAGACGGAGCATGCTTTCCACAGGACAGACCGCAGACTTTCTCAGTGGCCAGCATGAAGGACAATTGACCCTTCCACTAGGTACCACAGGTGCTGTGACCTGAATATCTCTGGTTTGGCTGGTTTTCAGATTGTTCTTGCCCTGCACCTGAAGGAAGATGTGATTTGTGACTCGATTTCTCCAGTAAAATATGAGCAGAAATGACACTCCACACTTTTAGGTAGAGAGTTCAAGAGGAAATTATGGCTCAGCGTGCCATGCCCTCTCCCTCTGCACTGTCATTTGGAATAGAGGTGGCATCGAAAGAGCACAGCCCCATCTGCAGGCGACAGTCGGCATGGCTGAGAAATGAGTTCTGCTTTACTGTGGGCTAAGAAAAAGCACGGCATCTTCTCACCATCTTAG
This sequence comes from Uromys caudimaculatus, assembly GCA_028551405.1. NCBI lineage: Eukaryota > Metazoa > Chordata > Mammalia > Rodentia > Muridae > Uromys > Uromys caudimaculatus. The sequence continues at coordinate 1,660,494 of CM052707.1, read as the reverse complement.
AGGTTTCTTGGTCAGCTACATCATCCCCAGTCTGAAATTTCACATAGAAAGGGGTAGGAATTGTTTCTCTGACTCTTTCAAATGGTTTACATATCTTCCATTTTGTCAAAGCCTAAATGTCAAAGAAACTAGTCAGACATGATATAAAGGGGGAGACCTTGAGCTAACTAAGCAAACTGTTGAATCCAGAGACTAAAGGGGAGGCTGGACTTCTTAATTGGTTTGATGGTGGCTACAATCACCAGCCTTCCTTTAAAGGGGAATAGGAAAACTTCATGTGAACTCTTATACACAAAAGCTTCTTATGCAGGGCTAAGCCTGCCACCTCTGCTGTGTACAGTCTCCTAACATATCCAGTCCCATGGGGGTCCCTGCAGATGTCATACCAGAAGTGAATCCAGTGAAGAGATAGGAATGATAACCCCATGCAGACTGACTTTGTCAACCTGGATCAGACTTCAGGGAGTCTAATAACAGGCTTTTTATTCCCAATGTATTTAATCCCAGCATAATTTGGAAAAACATTTCTTGGTGTGATACAATCCCCATAGCACAAGGAAATGCAATTACATTGGGACTTAAGTTACAGGTCATTTCTTCCAGAAGATGGATTCTAGAGATAGGCTCCCTGTGCCAGCTTAAGGGCCTAAGGGTCTGGCCTGGTCTTGGGCATACAGACAGGCACGTGGTCATGTGGGCTATTAGCCACCTCCGGTCCTGGTTGTAAAAGTTATTATGCTTATCTGTCCCAACAGATAACACAGATCACCGGGCTATTCATCACCACCAATTCTCAGCTCTCTGGATGGAAGAACAAGTTTTTCATCTTTCTCATTAGAAAGACAACCCTGTGTAGTTAACACTCCTGCTTTCTCTGGAGATCTGTGGACACAAGGACCTTTGTGCTGTGCTCCCAACAAATTCCCACAGCTAAAAGCTTGGTTCAATAATTTATCACTAACCTGCAATACTCGCGTTTTGTAAGAAAATCAAAAAGGAGACACTCCACCCTATTTCATCCCAGTGCTGGATTTCCCCTGCTCATCTTAGTGAGGCTGGAAGCTCTCTCTCTTCCTCCACCTCCCACTTACCCCCTTAATCTGCCACCATCTGCCTCTGTTCTCACCTCCCCCAATGAAGCTGTTCTTGAACTTGCTAATGACCACAGTTGTTTTTAACACAGCAGAGGTTCTGAGTCTGACCCAAGGGTAGTCAGGCTTACCCCAAATTCCACACTCCCTATACAGCTCCTCTTAATTCATGCCTACTGTCTGCCCCTAAGGCATCCTGTGCAAAAGTCATTCTGGAGTCAGTTGTCTCCTGCTTCCAAGGTTAGTTCCTAGCTGTATCAATCTTGTCTTCTCTTCGTAAAACCTCTCCACTTACAAAAGATGACAGGATAGCAAATCTCTATGTCCCTTCGAGTCATTGTACTCAATTTTTGAATTGTTCCATGGACCCATGAGCTTGTGGCACCTCCCATTGTAGAGAGGAGGGTGTGGTTCTCCAACCTAATGATGCCATACTCTGACCAGTAGGGTAACAGTGGGTCTGATATTTGAGCTAGACTTTTAAAGGTTCAGAAGTTTGGCAGCTAACACTGCAACCCCTCCATTCCCATGATCTACTATGACAGCATCTCCTGAGGAAGCTTCTGGAACAAAGAGAAATTAGAGACATGTGGAGCAGATTTGAACCCAACAAAAGCCTGGCGCTAAACCTGGCTGACCAACAGCCTGCAAAGAAAATATTCCCAAAAGTATCTGTTTAGATGAGTCATGTAATGTTGATGAAGACTGCAGAGACGATTAAGTGGGCTAGTTTAGCATCCAGTACGTAGGAAGCATTCGGTAACTAGCACTTACTAATGTGCTTAGCTCTGCTACAATTCATGTTTGCTGATCTGCTTTTATTCATTGAACTGTAGTCTCCTCTGAGACAGTCTCTAGCTTTTTGCTCAGTTCCTACCATTTAACAAGTGTTCAGTACATACAGACATTCCATATGGAGCAACAAATGGAGAAAATGAATTCATGTATTCAAGTGAGAGAAATACTCAGTGTAATGCTTGACTACAGATAGTTGTTAGGTCCCATCTTCTCTCAGTTCTCCACAGTCTAATAGTGCACCATTGCTTTTACACTGCTCGATCTTGACTTAAGCTTTGCAGCATACAAAGGACTATTTTTTAATTTGTTTACTTTTATATGTATATGAGTGTTCTGCCTGCCTGTATGTTTATGTACCATGTCCATGCTCAGTGCTTTTTGGGGGTCTTCTGGAACTGGAGTTACAGAGTTATGTAAGCCACCATGTGAGTGCTGGGAATTGAACCTGGGTCCTCTGCAAGAAAAAAATGCTCTTATCCACAAAGCCCTCTCTCTATCCCACAAAGGACTATTTTAAATTATAGGAAAAATAAGCTTCTTTGCAAAGTAAAAATCTCTGCCACCCAGCTGTACATGACTCCTTAGCTGGAAATTTAAGGCTAACCTTCCAGCTACATCACCAAGACAATGCCGGCCCCACTAAGCGCACCTCCTGGGCTACTGACCACTTCACACAAGGCGGAAGCTAGACGACACATTGAAACCTCAAGTTTCTGACTGTTCCTGACACAGTGGCATCTAGCTGAACTAAGCCGTCGTCAGGTGGGTAAGTACACATCCGCACTATATCCCTAGTGTTTTGTGCTAACCCCGAGTGCTGTCCTCCATAAATATCTAATCCTTTTTCTCTCCTGGGGACTCTACTCCCTCCACACACAGTGTATAGGCATCTCAGGGAGATGTGCTGTGTATAGTCCTTGCTATTGTGTATGTGTAAAGTTCCCTACAGGCTCCTATGCTGAAGCCTTGGTCCTATCTGGTGGTTCTATATTGGAAAGCCCTGAAGGTGATGAAAGTGCAAACTCCTTTGAAAGATTTTCCTTTGAGAATCCGCACCTGCAGAAGGAGGGGCCTGCTCACACGGAGTCATCTAGGAAAGGATTTTCCCAGGTTCAGTCACCCAGGCACTCAGTGGCTTTTGTAGATGAGGTCTTAGAGGGGGTCAGCTAAAAGCCGAGCCGGTATAGCCCATGACATCATCCACATACACAAGGCTGGAGCCGCAAGATCATGGAAGCTTCCACTCAGCTTCTTAGGGAAAGCCCGAGAGGATCAACAGTGTGGAGCAGAGTAAGATTCCATGAGCGTCTCCTAAGGCAGGGATGCACAAAGCCCTGAAGGATGCAGTGGAGAACTAAGAAACTATGAGGTGCCAGGACAGGAAGAGAATGTCTGACAATGGCAGCAGCAGGCAGTGAGAGGGATCAGTCTTATGAGAGGCCATGAGGGCTGCATCCAATCACACTGGAGGGGTAGGGCTGCATCCAATCACACTGGAGGGGTAAGGCTGCCCAAGCCACTCCCATCTGCCACCAGTGTCATTGAACGATAGGTATTCAATGGCTCTTCTTTCTGATTCACTGAAGAAATGAAGCAATCGTTTTCTAAGACTCCTGTCTTAGTCGATTTGTGTTGTTGTAACAATACACTCAACACTGGGTGACTTACGACTACGTTTACTTGGCCCGCGATCCTGGTGGCTGGAGAATCCAGGCGCCTTCAGGTTGGTCTGCTGCCTACATTACAATATTGCAGAGAAGTCCAAAGGGAACTGTCCTTTTGCAGGAGAAGTCAAACAGATGGGTTGGCCCCGGCTTATGACACCCTCCGTGGAGATCTAATCCAGTCGCACGAACCCTAACCTGCCCCCCAGGAGCTTGGAATTAACCCCTTCCAAGGGTGGTGTTCCCATGACCTGTCTGCCACCCAGTTTCCTTCCAATACTTGAATACGGTTTCCTAGGGGACAGAGGTTCCAGATTTTGAACCTTCAGGGGATATCTGAAATCTGAAGCCACGCTCTGCCTTTGGCCTACCGCTACAGATGAGCCATGCACAGTCATTTTTCCTTCTGCTCTCCAGCAGCCAGCTCCCCTCAGTATCTCAGACCATCTGGTCCAGGGACTCCCTCCTTTCCAGAAGTTCGCCATGCCATTCTTTCTTCTTTGAAAGGATTAATTTTCCACACAAGCTCCCCTTTGCAGCAATACTTCCAAAGCCCCGTCTCCACTCACACTCTGACATTTCTTCCGTTTTCTTCTTTCCTCATACCCCACAATAAAGTTTTCACCCCTGTTCTACAAAAGCTGTGCTGCTCAAGTCACCAGTGTCCCCCCTTTGGAGCTACACCCAGTGGAGGTGCTCAGCACTCATTCCACTTAACCTGTGCTTTGGCACCACCAATGGCTCTCCTTGTTCTCAGGCGTTGAGTGGCTCTCTCTAACCCCCGCTCTCCTGGTTTTCTCTCATCATGGTATTACAGCTTCACCGTCTCCTCTGTGGGATCCTCTTCTTCACACCAACGTCCACAGTCCTTGAGTGTCTTCCTCCCCTGTCCACTGTCACTCTCTTGGAGCGTTATACCAAGCCTACAATTCCAACAGTGTCCATACGCTACCAGTTCTAAATCCATCCCTCTGTCTCTCACCTGAGCTGTGGTCTCCGGGAACCAACTGTCAGCTCACCATCTCTGTAGATGACTGGCACCATATAGAAAGGCGTCACACACAAACCTCCCAGCACTCCTTCCCAAACCTGCCTCACTTCACAGCCACTTCTGCGCTCATCCTTTTAACTCCTCAGCCAAAAATCCCTGTCTTCATCTAGGGTTTGTCTTATACTCTTAGACAAATACCAAGCAACTAGGTTCTTCTCAAACCCTGTCTAATGCAGATGTGTGCATTCTCTGTCATCTTTGCCTAATCTTCCACTTCCAAAGGTCTGGATCCTAGAAGCAGCTTCTGACTTCTACAAAAGCAGGTGTGCTGGACAGGAATAAAGATCTCTGAGCCAAAGGACTTAGTTCAAACTCCACTGATGCCAGTTATCAGTCATGTAGCAATAAACAGAATACTTGGCCTCTCTTGTCTATCTCACTGGTCATAAACTGCAGGGTCAGTTTAATGATACTCATTAAGCTGTAATAAAAATTAAATGAGGGGCTAGGAATGCTACTTCATTGACAGCATGCTTACCTAACACAAGCAAAGTCTGAGGTTCAGTTCCCAGAACTGCATGAGCCAGGCTAGTGACTCATGCCTGTGGTCCTAGCACTCAGGAGGGGGGGCAGGAGAATGAGAAATGGAAGGCTATCCCTAGCTACGTAGCAAGTTCAAGGACAGCCTGGAGTAAGTGAGACCTTGTCTAAAAAAAGAAACGGAAGGATGGGAGGAGGAAAAGAAGGAAGGAAGGAAGGAAGGAAGGAAGGAAGGAAGGAAGGAAGGAAGGAAGGAAGGAAGGAAGGAAGGGAGGGAGGGAGGGAGGAGGAGGAGGGAGAGAGAGGAAGAGAGGGAGAGAGAGAAGGAAGGAGGGAGAGAGGATGGAAGGAAGAAAGGAGGGTGGAAGGAAGGGGACAGAAGGAGAGACGGAGGGAGGGAGGGAGGGAGGCAGGGAGGCAGGGAGGGAGGGAGGGAAGGAAGGAAGGAGGGAAGGAGGGAGAAAGGGAAGGAAGGAAAGAGGGAAGGAGGAAGGAGGGAAAGAAGGAGGGAGGGAGGGAAGGAAAGAGGGAAGGAGAGAAATGGCTCCAAGCATTAGGAACCATGGATGACTTCCAGTAACTAGCACATACTCCTTTAAAGCAAAGAACTGGTTATTTTTTAAATCATTTTTATCTAGAAGAAATGGAGGTGAATGCTTTCCTCTCATGAACTTTATGTTAAACTTATCCCAAATGACTTTCTGAAAGATTGTGTGTGTGTGTGTGTGTGTGTGTGTGTGTGTGTGTGTGTATGTGTGTGTGTGTGTCTGTGTCTGTGTGTATGTCTTTGTGTGCACGCATGCACGGTAATTGCATTACTAAGGTTCTTTTGGGAACTTTATTAGAAATTTAATTTTGAAATGTGTCTCTGTCTGGAGTGAGAAGCAATATTTACAGAGAGAGAGAGAGAGGGAGAGGGAGAGGGAACAGGAGAGAGGGAAGAGGAGAGAGGGAGAGGGAAAAGAGGGAGAGGGAGAGGGAAGAGGAGAGAGGGAGAGGGAGAGGGAGAGGGAAAAGAGGGAGAGGGAAGAAGAGAGAAGAGAGAGGGAGAGGAGAGAGGGAAAGGGAGAGGGAGAGGGAGAGAGAACACCACTACCCTATAATGATGACCAATTATATAGTCAATTCTGAAACAGAATACAGTAAATATATTTCCATTGATCACTCTGAAACGCAAATATACTGCATCTGCTCTGTAAATCGCGTGTCTTTGCTCTGTGAGGGACACCCTGCGAAACACAACATGAGGATCAGTTCTCCATGGAGCAGCTGTGGGCAGCCTCCCTGCACACCCCTTTGTGTACTCATTAGCAAGCATTCGCTCAGCAACAATAACTTGCTTATAGCTTTTTCATTGTCCCTGGGAAGACGAATGATGCATTACAAAGGAAATGATGAGGAAAACCAGGACATCCCAAGAATTCCCCAGTATTCACTGTCTTGAGGACCCAGGAGACTGTGACTGTTCACACATTTGTGAAACTAATGGTTACAGAAGAAGAAGAAAGCATCCTTTTTTAACGATTACCACTTTATGTCTCTGAATAAAATGCATTTTCCCTGTAATATATTCCATCCCTCCTGTAGTTCCCCTCGCTCCTGTCCTCCCAGTCCCTCCTCGCATCCCCCTCTTCCCACCCCTATCCACTCCTCCTCCAGTTCCCTTCAGACAAGGCCAGGCCTCCCATGGATCTCTAGCAAACATGGCATACCAAGGTACAGTAAGACTAGACATCTCCTCTCCTATTAGGGCTGCACAAGGTGACCTAGTAGGAGGGAAAGGGTTCCAAAAGCAGTCAAAAAAGTCAGAGACAGCTCCTGCCCCCACTGTTAGGAGTCCCACAAGAAGATCAAGCTATGCAATCATAACCTATATGCAGAGGGCCTAGGTCAGACCCATGCAGGCTCCCTGGTTGTCAGTTCATGCTCTGTGAGCCCCTATGGGCCTAGGTTAGTTGATTCTGTGGGTGTTCTTGTAATGTCCTCCATCCTTCTGGCTCCTACGATCCATTCTCCTCCTCTTAGCAAGATTTACTAAGCTCCCCCTAGTGTTTGGCTGTGATTCTCTGCATCTGTTTCCATCAGTTGCTGGATGAAGACTCTCATCATGATTATGCTACCTACGAGTATAGCAGAATAACATTAGGAACCATTTTATTGACTTCTTTTTCTGGTTGCATTTGGCTCTTTCCGAGATGTCTGTGCTAGCCTCTGGTTCCTGACCCTCCAGGCAATGTCACTTCTGCATCACTTTTACCACAGCACAACTTGCAGGCAGGACAAATCATAGAGGTGGGCTGGTGTCCCAATCCCTCCATAGGAAGTCTTGCCTGGTTACAGAATGGTTCAGGATACAACTGGTTCAGGGGGGGCATCATTTCTAGTGCAGAGCTATAAAGCAAGTCCTCACAAAAAGAGTAGCAAAAACACAGAAGGAGAGGTGGAAATCTGTTAACTGTGAGCTACATCTACACAGTTAGGAAGTCCATTGCAGCATTAAGTGAAACCTTCTAAACTTAACGAGCTTTTATTTTCGTGACTGGGTTTCCTTTTTGTAGATTGAAGCTAACACTAATTTAGGAGAACAAGTAAAACCATGCAAAATGCAGGGCACAGAATCACCCTCTGATGTTCTCCCACACACTCCATCAAAGGTGGGGCTCTAATGCTCAAATCTGCTGTGTCCTTTCTTTATGTAAAATACTTTGGTTATTCTTTCTTCCCCTGGAGAGAATCTTGTGGGTGGGGAGAGCACCGTCACATCCTTGAGTGTCAGAAAAGCTCTGTGATCTGTTAATCACATCTAACAACATTCTAGGTTCATGGCAAAAGCCTAATGCATCCTTGTGGAGTGAATGCACGCACAGAATGAATGGCTGAACCAAAAACGACGTAAGATAAACCTTATTGCTTTCTGGTGTTATTCATTTTCATTTTTAAAATTAATCCTCTGAGAATTTCATACAATGGATTTCTATCACAGTCGCCCTCCAGCCCCCTAGTCTCTCCTCCAGCCCCCTAGTCTCTCCTAAATCCACACTTACTTTCCACTCTGTCCCCATATTTCTGCCCCTTGTTTGCTAAGAAGTACAACCCAATTTTTCTGGGTGTAGAATCACTTACTGAGGTGTAACTGACTTACCAGGGGCCACACCCTTAAGGCAACATATTCTCTCTCTCCCTAAATTTATAATCCCCCAGTAGCTCCTCAGCTAGGGACAGAATGCCCTCCCTCCACGCTTGAATTGTGTCTGGCCTGAACCTTCCGTGCTATTGTGCATGCTGCAACAACTGCTGTAGTTCACAAGTGCAACTACCCTGCTGTGTTCAGAAAACAGGGTTTTGTCGCAGTCACTCATTGCCTCTGGCTCTTACAATCTCTCTGAAGATGACCCTGAACCTTGGGAAAGTCAAATGCAAACCTACCATCATGGAAACGTCCTATCACACACACAAAAAGAGGGGAGAGGGGGCACTCATGCATGCACACACAATTTAAATAGAGAGTTACCTGGTAATCGGGGAACACTACTCATTCAGGAAAGCAGAAGATATCAAATAAAAAGATCCAATGCCAGGAACAGGTTAACTGCTTTGGAGTTATTTGGTCAATGGGGTCCCATAGACCCCAAACATTAAAGACTATTGCTATTGCTCTTGGTTACTCTGCAGAACTTGGTGATGAGACCCTACTGCTGAAGTTATAGCGCACAGGAGATCAAATTGGTACTCATCTGGAGTCCCCTCCCCTGCTGGCTACCTTTCATGGTGCTATAAGATGCTGTGCACCCTACTGATGGAGAAACCATCACTCTTCCCAGCTGTGAGCTACACTAATGATCAACCTACAGGACATGTCTGCTAGTATAACAGAGCTCTTAATATTTTGGGCATAACCAAGCATTTTCTGATTGGATTTAAGGCCCATTCCAAAAAAGAAAAGAAAAAAAAAATGGAACCAAGGGCCTGTGGCCACACAAGCCTTATATAAAACTCACTACTCACCTAATTACTACTTACTACTATATTTTACTAAATTGATATGGCTTAAACCTACTCCTAATGACTTATCTCTGTATTCATAAGTTAGCAGATCATTTAACCCTCACCAAAGAAACTTCTTTTAGTGGTAGATGATAAGCTACCACAAATTAACACAGAGACCCAGACACAATCTCCAGAGAATAAAAGACTGTAAAGTAGTTGTCCCTAAATTGTGACATCTATTTAATTTTTAAGTGTATCTCTGTGTGTGGTGGTTCAGGTACGCTTGGGCCCTGCAGAGTCATGTGTTTGAATATTTGGCCCACGGGAAGTGGCACTCTTAGAAAGTGTAGCCTTGTTGAAGGAGCTGTGTAACTGTAGCAATAGGCTTTGAGGTCTCCTATGCTCAAGCTCTGCCCAGTGCAGATGCATGACTCCTCAAGCACCATGTCTACCTGTACACCGCCATGTTTCCCACCATGATGATAATGGACTGAACCTCTAAACCTGGAAGCCAGCCCCAATTAAATGTTTTCCTTTATAAAAGTTGCCTTGGGCAGTTTCCATCTGCACTGGAGGTGATCCTGTGCCACAGTGCTCCATACCCAAATACCTCTGGGAGAGAGCAGGTCTCCCAGGACTGCCTACACACCTGTGAGCACCGCCACTTCTGCTCAAATTCCTGGCCCAAGAGGGATCCACACAGAGCCATCAGGACACAACAACTAAGGAAGAACCAAGGACAGGATCCTTCTGGTCTCTGTCTGTATCCTGGAGCTGACTCTGTGCCACAGCTCTCCATACCCAAATTCCCCCGGAGAGAACTCGTCTCCCAGGAGTACTGACATAGAGACTTGTAGGAGGGACAAGCCACAGTCAGAAACAGCAAGACCAGCTAACACCAGAGATAACCAGATGGAAAGAGGCAAGGGCAAGAACATAAGGAACAGAAACCAAGGCTACTTGGCATCATCAGAATCCAGTTCTCCAACCACAGTGAGCCCTGGATACCCCAACACACCAGAAAAGCAAGACTCTGATTTAAAATCATATCTCATGATGATGATAGAGGACTATAAGGGGGACATAAATAACCCCTTAAAGAAATACAGGAGAACACAGGTAAACAGGTAGAAACCCTTAAAGAGGAAACACAAAAATCCCTTAAAGAATTACAGGAACACTCAATCAGACAGGTGAAGGAATTGAACAAAATCATCCAGGATCTAAAAATGGAAATAGAAACAATAAAGAAATCACAAAGGGAGACAACCCTGGAGATACAAAACCTAGGAAAGAGATCAGGAGTCATAGATGCAAGCATCACCAACAGAATACAAGAGATAGAAGAGAGAATCTCAGGTGCAGAAGATACCATAGATAACATTGACACAACAGTCAAAGAAAATGTAAAACGCAAAATGCAAAAAGCTCCTAACCCAAGACATCCAGGAAATCCAAGACAAAATGAGAAAACCAAACCTAAGGATAGAAGAGAATGAAGATTCCCAACTTAAAGGACCAGTAAATATCTTCAACAAAATCATAGAAGAAAACTTCCCTAACCTAAAGAAAGAGATGAACATAAATATACAAGAAGCTTACAGAACTCCAAGTAGATTGGACCAGAAAAGAAATTCCTCCCGTCACATAATAATCAAAACACTAAATGCTCAAAACAAAGAAATAATATTAAAAGCAGTAAGGAAAAAAGGTCAAGTAACATATAAAGGCAGATCTATCAAAATTACACCAGACTTCTCACCAGAGACTATGAAAGCTAGAAGATCCTGGGCAGAACTCATACAGACTCTAAGAGAACACAACTGCCAGCCCAGGCTGCTATACCCAGCAAAACTCTCAATTGCCATAGATGGAGAAAACAAGATATTCCATGACAAAAACAAATTTACACAATATCTTTCCACAAATCCAGCCCTAAAAAAAGAATAATAGATGGAAAACTCCAACACAAGGAGGGAAACTACACGCTAGAAAAAAAACAAGAAAGTAATCTTTTTTTTTTTTATTTATTTATTTATTTTTTGATATTTTATTTACATTTCCGATGATTCCCCTTTTCTTTAGAAACCCCGTGTCCCC
>CM052707.1:1567350-1648823 GCA_028551405.1 Uromys caudimaculatus | reverse complement strand
GCCTGGTGAGCTGTGGGGCGCGTCCTTGGCCCTCTGCTGAGTCCTGCAATCTCCGGCGAGGGATCTTTGTCCCGGCGCTGATCAGCTGTGGGGCCCTGTCGAAAGTAATCTTTTTTAATAAACCCAAAAGAAGATAGCCACACAAACATAAAAATAATATCAAAAATAACAGGAAGCAACAATCACTATTCATTAATTTCTCTTAATATCAATGGACTCAATTCCCCAATAAAAAGACATAGACTAACAACTGGATACATAAACAGGACTCAGCATTTTGCTGCATACAGGAAATGCACCTCAGTGTCAAAGATAAACACTACCTCAGAGTAAAGGGCTGAAAAACAATTTTCCAAGCAAATGGTCCCAAGTAACAAGCTGGAGTAGCCATTCTAATATCAAATAAAATCGACTTTCAACCAAAAGTCATCAAAAAAGATAAGGAAGGACACTTCATACTCACCAAAGGAAAAATCTCTCAATTCTGAACATCTATGCTCCAAATGCAAGGGTACCCACATTCATAAAAGAAATTTTACTAAAGCTCAAAACATACATTGCACCCCATACAGTAATAGTGGGAGACTTCAACACCCCACTCTCACCAATCATGGAAACACAAACTAAACAGAGACACAGTGAAACTAACAGAAGTTATGGACCAAATGAATTTAATTGATATATATATAGAACACTTCATCCTAAAAGAATATATCTTCTTCTCAGCACCCCATGGTACCTTCTCCAAAATTGACCATATAATCGATCACAAAACAGTCCTCAACAGGTACAAGGAGACTGGAAGAATATAGACCGTGTGCTGGCGTATAGCCTAGCACAGAAAGATGATACTGACCCTCTGTGGTTTATGACAGCGCCACTTAACTTGGTACAGTAAGAAGCCCTTGTACTTCAGGATGGAAAAGAATTTTCTGAGACCATCATATATCATGTTGTTTACTTCGCATGCATTCTCCATGAGACAGGAAACATCTCTTATCCAGCTTGGCTAACGAAGATGGTATATAGTTCTCACGACATAGTCCTTTCATTGTTTTGTATTTCTGATGCTCATATTAGATGTTAATATGTGATATGGGCAATAGAATACAAATGGCAGTGGACACGAAGGGAGGCCTTGATCTTGGCACTGTTACACAGCAGCAGCCCGGTGAGAAGATGAAGGAGGGATTGTGGGTGAGCATGGTTATGATACATTACGTACGTGTATGACATTTTGAGAAAATTACAAAAGCATTAATTTTTAGTAAACAAAGCAAGAGAAATTAATTTTGGAATGCGTCTCTGATAGAATACATGTAATATTTGATATAGGCCCATTGAGTAAAACCAGTTATGTTTGAGGAAATAGCTGTCAACAGTAATTTAGATTCAACTGCAATCAATCTGTCTGAAAATAGATAAAATTAGATAGGTTGTTTACTGAGTCTACTCTGTTTGTGTGTGTGTGTATATATATATATATATATATTGTACATAGCAGTGTGCTGTAGAAGTCCAATTTTACAGAAACAGCTTACAAGGACAAACTCACATTATTGATTACAGGGACTTCTGTAAGAGGATCTGGAAAGGTATAATACACATAAACGTTGACGATATTTAAAGCATTTCTGAAGAAGTTGGAACATAGCCTTGTTTTATAAAAAATTATTATATGACACATTATGCATACCAACCATGGAAGGCCTGTGTAACCACAGCAACACACGCATAGTTCTACAGTCACAGTAATATGGCGTCTATTGCTGTGTCCTTCAGAACGCCATACAAGTTCCTTTCATAGAATTAAGAGAACTAACCTCACTTCACCTAAGTTGAAGTTAGTATAAGCATATCTTCATTCTTAAATGGCGCAGTTTGGTTCAAAGGGCTTCTGTATCTATTGAAATCATAGCTTAGCTCTTTATTTTTATCTTCATTGTTTCCCTTCTGAGTTCCTTTAATCCTCTATTCTTTTATGTGACCATCATTTGATTGGTTTTTAATTTGTTCTTTTTATCTCTATTTTCTTTTTATGTTTTTATATCTACAATGGCTCTTCCTATGTGGTTATCATTCGCTTTAACAAATATTATTGTAATTTTAACTATGAATTTTAAGTTGGTCATAAATTCAATTACATGTTTTATAGTAAAAAGAAAGTTGCTTTGGTCATGGTGTCTTTTCATGGCAATAAAACCCTAAGACAGTGTGTGTGTGTCTGTGTGTCTGTGTGTCTGTGTGAATATGAGTGGAAAAGAGTATTACCTGCTCTTGCAGAAGATCCAAGTTTGGTTTCCAGAACCCACATCAGGAAGCTTGCAACTGCCTAAGTCCACACTTAAGACACAACATATACATATACATATACATATATATATATATAATTTTTTAAAATGTAAAGCTTAGGTAATTTCAGATGGAACCAATGCCTGACACTGCTAAACTAGATAGTTACAGGCCCTAAATGCAAACCTCCTACAATTATTCTGCTAAAGCTTAGGAACAAAACTGCTCTTAATGGCATGATCTATCTGCAGAGCAGAGCCTCCTTCAGCCCTTATCAGAGAAGCTTCTTGCAGTCATAGAAACCAACGGAGAGCTTCAATTGGACAATGTACACAGTAAGAGACTTTGCAGTACTTGGTCCTGAATGAGATGTCTCCATTAAATACCTCCCCTTGGGGCTGAGGGAGCTTCTGGAAAGAAGAGGCAGAAAGATTTTAAGGAGCAGAGGTGATGGAGGACTCCAAGGAAGCAGTGTCTTCCAGACTCAGTGTGACTGATGAACGTATGAACTCACAGACTGTGGCCGCATGCGTAAGTCATGCATAAGTTCAAGCCAGTACATCCAGCACAGAGAAGGGAAGCACAAAGGTCACTCTAACCAAGAAGCTGTTTGCCACTGATACTTACTGGCAAAGGAAAAATCATGTTATAGCCACCACACTCCAGGACAGGAGTAGCTGGTCAACAAAATGTACTCTGCAGGTCTTGTACGCCTTTTGGTGCGGTTTGATTTGGTTTGGGTTTTGTTTCAGCTTTCTTTGTATTTTTGTTTTTAATTAATTGCTTAGTTGGTTGGTTGATCGGTTGATTGATTCTTGTGTTTTTGTTTGTTCTTTGAGAGAGAGAACATGAAGTTCATGGATAGGGAGGTAGGGAGAGCCTGGGAGGAGCTGGAGGAGTGGAGAAGACTATGATCACAATACAGTGTATGAAAAGTATTTTTAAAGCCAATAAATACCAAATAAGACATCTCAAAGTGTTAATAATGACTTTCAGTCACTGAGCACGTGCATAACGTATCAGAGCAAACACAACAATAACTTTGTGATTTTATACCATAAACCAATGATGGTAACTCCAAATGAACACATTCTGGGAAAAAGATTTTGCTGTATTTGAAGATTGAACCTTAGTCTCATGCTAGGTAATAAATCTACATACATAGTCCTGTCATTGTGGTGGGGAGGAGGTGGGGGCTAGGAGAGTCTCATTATGTTGCTTTGAACTCTCTTGTATTCCAGGCAGGTTTTAAACTTACGATTCTCCCCTCTGAGTTTCCCAAGTGTGGTACACTTGAGTGGGTTGAATTAATTATTTTCATTCTCTAAGTAATACCAGAAATTATTTAAAAGACAAACCTTTTAAAATGTATTTGTGCCAGGCATGGTGGTGTGTACCTCAGTCTCACTGCTGGGGGAGGTGGAGGCCGAAGGATCAGGAGTTCTAAGTCAGCCTTAGTGACTGAGCAAGTTTGGGCTAGATGAGACCTCATCTCAAAAAAAAAAAAAAATCATAAAAATAGTCATAAAATATAATAGATAACTCAGAGGATTTTCTTCTCTTGCTTCATAGTTAAAGCCTTCCCAATTGTAGGCTAAATCTAAGCCAATCAAATAGTGGTTTTTAGATGATACAAACTAAGCTCCGCAGAAGAAGTTGTACAGCCAGAAAGTAACTGATGCAACCTCCCCAGAGCCCAGAATGAGCAAACCCCGGGGAAAGTGTACAGAGTGTGTAGAATTTTACTGCAACCGTTTGAGCTCAGAAACCATCCCTTCAGCTCACTGAGCAGTCACCACCCACGGTTTCTTCCAGTGCTCACTCAGTCTGAGGGAGCTGCCGCCCTTGCCTTCTGGTCTCTGCTCTCCTGAACACAAGCCGCTCTCCTCCCTTCCATCTGCCACCAGCCATTCTCAAAGCTACCTTTATCTCATTCTGGTTCTTTGTGACTAGTATTTTCATGTGTGTAGAGATGACTGTATGCCATAACCTGTGCATAGGTACATAGAAACCGGTCTTTAACTTGGAGACTAGTCTGTTCTCTTCTGAAAACAGAACTCTAAGAAGCGAGCATCACCACTTCCTTCTCTAACAGTGGCTGCCACTGACCCACAGACAGGAAAACTGCGGCAACCAGACCTTCCAAAGATCTGTATTCTCTGCCCTGCAGCGTCTCCCACCACAGACGACATCCTGAGCGTCTCCCTCCAATACTGCTGACCAGCAGTGGTCATAACTCTCCATAACTGGGTCTTTCCCAGCCGTGCCTCTGTGTGTGCAGTTCTCCTGGCCTGAGAACCCCTCCTCCACCACTTGTATATACTAACTGTTTTCCAGATTCTAATGGCCTCCTTTGGGAACCTGGGTAGAACCCCAACTCTATCCCCTGAACTTCTCAGAATGGGCAGCTCTCTTCTCTTCTCATGACCCTTTGCGCATCACTGTCCACAGCTACCACATTGAAACTGAAATCACTAACTTATTCCATGAACCTTACTGTGGGGCCTTAAGTGCCGAATACTTGGGTACACAACAGTAATTACACGGAAATGGGCTGCGTCTCCGCCCACTTCACTCTCTGGACATCTAACCTATGAGGGAAAATCGACAGTAAACGATGAGACTGAATATGAACGTTCATATTCAATCAAGTGACGAAAGTCAGAGCCTGTAAGAAAAATGGAGAAAGAGCAACTCTGACGAACGTTCGGAGAGTTTCCTCTGAAGCGGCGGCAGAGTGCTGCACACACAGTAGGAACTCACTGAGTTTCCTTAACCGTTGGACAGAACGAATAGAGTCTCAAAAGAAAGATGAGTAGGCATGCGGCACGCACCACGGTGTAAAATATCATTGTGGGGAGAGGAGAACATTGGGAAGAAGTTACAAAGGAGATGGGGAGAGACCGGTCCATCTCACGCCCATTTCAGGACAAAATGTGAGATCCTTTTGAGCCACCAGGGGGCAGTGTTTAATCACAAGTGATGAGAAGTCCCCTGACCTAGGCAATGACGCTGCACTGAATCTTCGCGGACTGTACTTTTAGGAAATAGAGTATAGAAAATATAAATATAAGCAAAGGGTTATTCACTCCTTCCACATCAGTACTAAACACAATCCTCAAAGATGACAAGCCTTACAGTGGGATTAAAATCTATTAAGACGGGATGCATTCATATGCAGAGGTCTGCAGTTTAGCCTTATCTGCCAGACTGAGTCCTCGCTTCCTGGTCATTTACCATCTTTAGGTCCCAGCAGGTATTCATAATAGGTGCAAAGGAGTTTCCGGTACCTCTTCAGTATTTATGCTGCTTGAGCAGTTCCAAGCGCTGTTTCCTTCCTGTTGAATAGCTTTATTTAGCCTCATCTTGGGTTATTCAAACAGACGAGAGGCAATTACCGAGTTTTTTGCTCGCTGCTGGCTGACAAAGTGGAAAGAGTCCTCGATGCTCCCTGCTAGTTAGAGAGAGAGAGAGAGCAGAGCCTGGCACAGTGCCATTTCTTGGCAAAACTCAGTGACCAGGTGCTTTCCAAAGTGTGTCATTCAAGACACCTAAGGATGTGATTCCTGACGGAACTAGAGGCTCTGGTCAGCAGCGCTACGGTGTCCCACAGACTCAGTGACACCCTTGCTGAGACGATCTTGGAGGAGGGACCAGACACTGTTCCAGGAAGTAAAATGTCTTACAAGTTGGAAGGAAATGATCCAATCTTTGCTTCCTGGTTATTGAATCAACAGCTATTCACTAAACAACAGCATGCGTAAGACAGTGCAGGGAAAGTGATGTAAACACACTTCCTTGTCCTGAGAAACTGGAATTGGATTGTTTTTACAAATATGCACAGTAGTGTGCGGACGACGACAGTAGTGTAAGAGTTTGCTGAATCTCCTGGTCACCAAGTTCCAAATGTGGATGAGATACGAGAGTGTATATGACAGGGACTGGGGTGCAGAACTTGGTGGCACACACCTGCAATCCCAGACTCAGGAGACTGAGGCAGAATCTTGACTTCCAGACCAGCCTGGGCCACATGGTAAGACTGTCTCCTCTAAAAAAAAAAAAAAAAGTATTAAAATTTAAATGGCAGAGATATGAATATACCATAAGGCCTGGCAGATCTATGAATAAATCATTTCTTTTTAAGCTGTGTGTGTGCGTGTGTGTGTGTGTGCGTGTGTGCGTGTGCGTGCGTGTGTGTGTGCGCGTGTGTGTGTGTGTGTGTGTGTGTGTGTGTGTGTGTGTTACTATATTTGTTTACAGAATGAGGAGGGAAGCAGCTAGAGGATGAACAGATAATGAATGATAGAAGACAGGTAATCAGAGCTCTCTGGAGGAACAGAACCCAGAGCAGTGCTAATACAGGGATTTACTAGAACATCTTGCACAGATTACCCACAACGGCTGTGTGAGCCTGAGAACCAACCTCTAGTTGCTCAGACCTTGAAGCCAGAGAGCATTTTCAATCTGGTGCTAACACCTAAACGATTCTCAGAAAATCACTGGTCTTCACCTGGGTTCTGACGTCAGCCAAGGGCGGTGGCTGAGGCACCAAGGTTGCCCCCCAAGGAGGCACAGGCAGCCAAGAGAACAAGAACAGCACTGCTTCCTGAAGATCCTCCCTGTAAGTAACCTTGCACACCCATCCAGAGGAGTCTCTAGCTGAGTCCAGAATCTGTTGAGCTGACAATTAAGATTAACCAAAATTCATTCCTAGGTCTCACACACACACACACACACACACACACACACACACACACACACACACACACACACACACGTAAGGAAGATAAGGAGACATCAGAGTCTCTAATGAGAGTATAATAATGATAGAGAGATAGCAGAGCCTCTGGTGTGAGCGCACTGATCTGATAGGGAGAAGCTCAATGAAAGGTGCCATTTATGGACTGGCAAAATACCTCAGGGGATAAAGTCACTCACTGGCAAACCTGAGTTTGCTCTTCAGAACACGCATAGTGAAGAGAGAGAACTCACTCCACAAAATTGTCCTCTGATTTTTACACACTCACAACACATAGTAAAATTAGTATCAACGACAATATTTTTAAAAAGAAAAGGAGAAAAGGCAGCATTTGAGGGAGGCCACGTCCTTGCTTGGCTCCAGGAGCTGACATAACTTGGGCTGTGAAGGAATGAAGAAAGGACAGACACACAGACACAGAAAAGCTAGACTTTCTGATGGAGGAACTGGAGCATCCTGGAAGTTCAGTGAATTTATTATATATGATCGTACAGGGAAGGGGGAGGGAAGAGGCAGGGAGGAAGGAGGAGGGAGGGGGAGGGAGGGAGGAGGGAAGGGGAGGGGGAAGGAGGGAAGAAGGAAGGAAGGAAGGAGGGCTGGTTGCATATAGCTGAACATGGCCGTAAGCTTAGCCAATAGGAACAGCCTCAGTAGGAGAGCCATCTTCAGGCCATGGAGGTGGGAAGCTATGGTGAACATTTTCTATCATCATTCTCAAACTCAGACAGACCTGAGAAAGGTTTTGCCCTCCTTCCGTGCTCACCCTGGTGAGACTGGCGCTTTGCCACTCCAATGGGGCTGAGGGTCTTTGACCAGGCAATACCCATGTCTACAATGCACATTGATCCTGTAGCGGAAGCTGGTGTCTTCTAACTGAACTCCTGGATAAAGGGTCTTCCAGGTAGGAGAAACCTATTATATTAAGTGCATCACAGAGGCAGAAACAAACCTGGTGGTCAGTCACATCCAAGCTCAGAGTCAAGCTGATTTACCGTGGGAGGAGTGGGACCAGCAAAGAGCAAGAACTGATGGTTTTGTGATCCTAAGAATGACTTTGTGCTACAGAGCACTGGATACATCAGAGAAGACTAGGACAGCCATACATGTGCAACAGAAAAGGTATTTTAATTGCTGTAAAGAATAATTTATAGTAGAAAACGGTCACAGCTAATACAACAGTCAAAAACATAAAATGAGGCAGATAAAGACATAGCCTTTGTCTTCTAGTCTTTTTTGTGAAGGGCGGGGCACATGCCACAGAAGTGTGTAGAGGGCAGAAGACTTGGCTGTCGGCCCTTTGCTTCCACATCTTTTGAGACAGAGTTTCTCATTGTTCACCAACACCTATAATAACCTAACTAGTCTAAATTCCAGGGGATTTCCTGTCTCCATTTCTCATATTCCCATAGAAATGAGCGATTACAGACCCATGCATTACTGTATCAGACTTTTATATGGGTTCTGGGAATCCAACCTTGAATCCTGAGGTTACTCAGCAAGCTGGGGCCACTGTGCCATCTCCCCAGCCCTATTCATTCTTAAGAAAGTCGAAGATGTCATAAGGACATGACAGGAGACCAGCCCAAGTAAAACAAACCAGAGGCTAAAATGTGGTATTTACACCAGAACGGACCCAGGGTCCTAATGAAAATGGAAAGGTTTGGTGGTGAGAGGATGTGACACACAGGATTAAAGATGGAGAAGCCTAGATGAGGGAGACAAACGGGAGGTGGGTCTAATTCTTAGAGTGAAGAGGAGGGATGCCACTCCCTTCCCACAGTACAATGAGCCTCCACAGCCAGCATCCTGCACAGAGCGGGCTACACACCACTACCCGGTAGTGATGCTGGCTGCGTTTACTCCAGACTGACACTGTGCTGCCTTCCCGCCACAGCACTCCGCTTTACCCAGTCCTGGGATCTTCCAAGAATAACGTGAAATGAGTTCATTCTTACTGCTGTCTACAGAGGCGGGACAGGCAAGCACAGCTATCCAGAGAATGCTAAAGGTTACTCAGCCAGCAGCTGTGGAAGTCTGATCTACCTGCATCTCCCACCACTTCCTACATGGTCTCCCTCCCAGGGACTTGGCTCTCCCAACCCTAGACCTGCCCTCGGAGCTCAGTTGTCTGCATTTTTTGTCATCATCAGGGACACGATCTTGCTGTTTCCAGGGATGCCCTGCTCTGTCCCCTAAATCCTGACAAGCAACACCTGCCATAAGTCTTTCCTACCATCTGCTGGAAACACAGGAAGAGTGCTCAGAAAGCCAGTCTGGCTTAGGAAGCACATGTCTCTACTCCTTATGAACTCAACTCTTCCTTGTGATGTCCTCAGAACACTGCACTCGCCCCCTAAGAGCGCCATGCCTACTGTTTGAGGCCTCCACTTTCCAAGCCTGGCCTATCTGTTAAAATCATCTTTAACACAAACCCTGAGACAACAATAGGGTTCCCTGCATACCCGTGTCTACATAGCTCCTGTCCCAGTAGCCAAGGTACAGAGACAGCCTAGCTGCCTCTGAGTGGATATAAAAGTAAAAGGGGAGAGAGACACAGTGGAGGTGTATCCATCCATTACACGGAGTAAATCACATCAATTGCAGGAAGTAAAACAAGTCAGACTCAGAAATGGAAATATTCAATGTCTGCTTCATATGTGGAATCTAGATATAAATCTTAAAAATACATGAAAATAAAGGGGGTTTACAGTTTGAAGAATGAAGTTGTTCCTCACAAAGATGTGGGTGACAGATCAAAGCATTGGGGATCAAGAGGAAAAGATGGGTCTTGACCAGACTCAGAACGTGCCTGACGTAATGACGTAAGGATGAGTGAAAAACGCATGAAGTTGAGAAAGTCAGAGAAGCTGGTGGGGAGAACTGATTGGAAGGTGAAAATCAGTCCAGTTGTCTGTGTTGTCCTGAAGGTGACAAACAAAGGCCAAGAGCGATGGCTGACTGGCAGCTGAACTGGCTGAAGGTGATGCTGGAGTCTGAGACAGATACAGACGTGAGAATGACAGGCAGCTGGAAAGTGCTCTCCGCTCTAAGAGAGGAAAACCAAGGGCCAAGAGGGCACAGCTCATGCTGCACCAGTAAAACAAAGGACAGAGGAACTGGGTGACAAGTTGTTGAGAGACAGGTGAATGGTATAGAGGAGAAAGAATGGAGACTGGGCTCTGCAGCCTCGGCAGCAGTGCAAGTGTCAGAGAAGAAAGCAGGTGACTTTTTAAAAGTCTCGGGAGGTAGAGGTGCCAGAAGAAGAGCAGAAGACAGTCAGTACACGGGGAGGAGCACCTGCCCTCGCCCGTGTGGGCTGTTAGAGTGAAACGCCTTAGACGGACCAAGGAGCAAGTTACAAATCTCAGATCCTTGCTACTCACGGTTCAGCAGGCTGGGAAGGCCGAGACTCAGGTACCAGACTTAGGTCTAGTGAGTGGGTAGACGAGCTCCCAGAAGCCTCTGAGAGTGGGCAACTCTCATTTATAACAGTGTAGCCCTCGTGCCCAACCACCTCCTGTGCCTCTGCTTCTGCCTTGGGCCCCTACAGTTGCCTTTCAATCTAGGAATGGAGTCTTACAAAGACACAAACATGCAGATCAGAGCACACATGAACTACAGATGACAGATTAATTCATATCAGTAGGACAAAAAACTGCCATAGAGGATGGGGACATGGCTCAGTGGCTAACAGACTTGCTGCACAAGGATGGGGATCTGAGTTCAGATCCTCAGAACCCATGTAAATCTGGCTGCGGATGGCAGCAGCAAGATGGAAGGCAGACACGGAAATCACCAGAAGCTCACAGTCCAGTTGGCCTGTGGAGCAAGGCAGTGAAACAAGAGATACTGCCTCAAGGAAGGTGAGACCATAGAACAGCTGGGTATGGCAGGGTGTCCCTGTAATGGAGGCAGAGGCAAGCAGAATCCCTAAAGCTTGCTGGCCAGTCAGTCACCAAATCAACGATCGGGTTCACTGAGCGACCCTATCTCAAAACACAAAGTTTTTTGGCATCCACATGTACATGTATGTACCCACATGTACCCATTCATGCACATGCACACATATGAACAAGTACATATGTATATGTACTCAGCCACATGCAAAGTTAATACATTGTATGCAGCAGCCAAACAGAGGATGATGTCTCTAAAGACAGTAAGGACTGACAGCTGAGGTTGACCTGTGACCTCCACAGACGTATCACGGCATGAATACATATATATTCCTGTAATTAAAAGAAAAGAATGAAATTATAACCTGTTTGGAATAGTGACCTGTGTGTAGAATGTGGGAGAGGCTCATTCACATGCTGCAGGTGAGAGTACAGACAGACTTGGCACAACCTTTTTAACAGTCGTATGTGTCTTTTAAAATACACATATCCTTGGCTCAATGACAACACCACCTTGAAAATCCATCACATAAAAATACAAGTTGCAATATACTTAAAAATACTAGTGTTAGAAGAAAAGAATTTGAAAAAAAATGGATATAGATAAGAAAATGATTGAATAAACCACAGTATAGCCATCTATGAAATAGTGTATGTCTGTTAAAAATAAGGTATGAACGAAAATTTTAAAGCAAAACACAAATTGCAAAGTAATACTTACTTGTATTTACGTTGGCTCTTTTTCTGTAAACACAAGGAAAGGGACCCACATTTATGCACAGTTAACTCTTCTTGAATCAGCACAAAGAGAAGCATGAAAAGTAACCATCTAACGTGGAAGACTGGGCGGGGACGGGTCAGTTGCGAAGGCTTTTATACACTTTGATCGGTCTCTGCATACAGAGTGTATGTGGGCTTTATTCATTTATTGAGCAATCCAACTATATAACTGTAATAAACAAGAAATGGAAACTATAAGAGTCCACAGTTTTCCTGAAGAATGAACAGGAAGAGAACGTCATTGGATGTAGCCATAGCGATGCTTTTAGGAACATTTAGAAGAGATTGGGAGAGGGCAAAGGGGATGAAGAAGGAATCTTGGCCTCAGTAAATTCTCAAGGAAATGAACAACAGAGGCAGCAAAGAAATGGAGGTTGGTCAACTACTATCACCTTGCCTGCATACTGTTTCCATTGTACAAACATGTGTAGGGGTTTGTGTGTGTGTGATATTTATGTATGGACTATGTGGACAGATGTGTGTGCAAATGTGCATGCCTGTGTATGCATATCTGTGTATACATGGCAGCCAGAGGAACACCTGGAGTAGTGAGATATATAGATATATAGCACTCGGTGATTTCTTCCTTTGAGATAGGATCTCTCATGGAACCTGGATCTTGCTGGGGTTTGGCTAGGCAGATGGCCAACGAGGTGTAGTGATCCTCCTGCCTCTGCCTACCCTGCTCTGACCCATCACTATGGTTGCAGGCAAACAGAACAAGTCCTGGCTTTTTGTGTGTGTGCTGGAAAACTCAACTGCATGCTTGCACAGTAAGTGCTCATACCTACTGACTCCCCTCCCCCGCCTGCACTTTCTGTACTATTCTCCCATTCAGGAGGAACATTGTCCTGTCCTCAGCAGTGAACTCTTATACAAGTGCAGCTTCACAGGGAAAGCAGCTTAAGTACAGAACAACCTATCCACCACCACACTGGCCTGGCACACAGCTCACCCATCAAATGCCTACACGGTGTTCCACAGAAGACTCATTCGGAAAAGGTTCTCAGGGGACTACCAGGAAGCAGGCTAAAGTGGGGAGTGCTTCCTCTCATTGTAAAATGTGGGACAAAGGACTCAACATGAGTCAAAATTAGCCTTACTGGACCCAAGTCGAAGTAGAAGTCTGTCTCCAAAGAGGTGGCTCATGGGAATTTCCGTTCCTGTTGGCTACAAGAGCCCCATGCCTTCAGGAGATTATCTCCTCTGTCTCAGCTCTTTGCCCTCTGGTTAGAACACCGGTCTTCCCAAGAACCAACCATGATAAGTTGGCTTTTGTCTACACTGGGTGACAATTTCTTGGTAGAAAGTGCTACCCTAGCACTCCCTGAGAATACCATCAAAGAAATGATTTAGACACAGGCCATCTACCCTCATTCACCTCGTGGTGTGATAAGCCTGCTACTGTGTCCAAGCAACTAAATATAAAGACACAGCGCACCTGCCAAAAACTGCTCGCCTGCCAGAGCTGTGATAGTGTAGTGCTCACTCTTTGTGTGAAAGAATGTAATGCACAAAGGCTAAGGCCAAAGGTGACCTGCCCTAGCCAGAGAAACCTGTGTGCGGTGAGTGTGCGCACACAACACAGCACACAAGCAAAGCTGAGGACACTAGCTCCAGCTGGGAAACCATCATTCTTTTCATTGCTTCTGAGTAACAAATGATCCTAACAGTTTTACCACAAACCCCTCTGGGGCTGTTGAAGAGCAAGGCACGAATATCCACAAATGGCGGAGGTGCTGAGCGGCAGGTGTTCACCTACATTATTTCCTCACCCAGTAGGAGAGTAAGGTCCTGAAACCCTGGTCTCCTGGAGTTCTCCTTACACTGCCAGATTCTTCCTGCAGTTCATTGCTGTGTTTCTGATGCAAGACCACACACCTGAGACGCACTTGGTGCTACATATTAGGTATTCCCACCTGAAAGATTTCCAGAATGTTCTATGGAGAAAAGACAGTAACAACCAGGGGACTCTAAAACTTAATAATGCATCTAAAAATATTTCCCAAACTTAGGTGCTTAAAGCCTGGGTACTATGAGGGTTCTCTTTGTTTTCTAGTTTTAAAATTTAGTGGAACAAATACATTACCTAACTGTAATGCTCTTCCCAGTTAACTCTCAAAATTAACCCAAGAGGCATTTACTTACCTAACACACAAGCCTCTCATTATTTCCAGAGCATACTATAGTTTAATTATTATGTTGTTAATTATTAATTAACCACATACTATAGTTTAATTATTCTGTTGCATAATTCCTAGTGGAAGACATAAGCTTTTTGTTGAAGTGGGGAGAGGGTATGATAAGCACTTTTCTTTTGGTTCCTTTGGGTAATGATGCTGGTGGTAACAGTGGTAAAGATGACCTTAAAGTAGCCTTGATCTGGGTGCTGTGGGACCCATTAAGAGAGAGTTACTCCCTCTGGTCAAAGAACAGAACCTACCTCTGGCCTTGGGAAGAGACCTAATATTCTAAGTTATCAAAAATATAGGAGTTAATACAGCTAGACTTGTCTATCACCAGGTGGAGGCTACGCTCCCTCAGGAAGGTCGTCTCACATTAAGACATGCTAAAGAGATGGGAAAATAATTACCCCTTTCATGGGATAATGCACTTCTCCCTCCCACAATATTCAGCCCTGGTTTCATGGTTGATAAAGCCATATGACCCTGATATGTGTGCTCTCTTTTGTTGGCCTGCACTGTCCAAGAGACTCCCAAAATATGACAGGCTGTTGCTGCTGCCCTTGGCTGTCCCCTAGAGGTGGCAGGTAAGTGCTATTGCTGAAGATGCCATGCGCTTTTTTTTTTTTCATTTTAAAGATGTTACTAATCTTATTTGACTATCTTTTTATTTATTTCATTAATTTATTTATTTATTCATTTACCTTACATCTTGATTGCAGCCCTTCTCTCCTCCAGTCCCCCCACACACGGCCTCTCTTTCTACCACCCTCCCCTTCACCTCTGAAAAGAGGGAGTTCTCCCCACAAGGATACTAACCCACCCTGCACCTCAAGTCACCCCAGGACTAGGCATATCCTCTCCCACTGAGGCCAAACATGGCAGCCATGTACTTTGGACATACTAGTTTGCCAATCTGCATACGGGGGGCTTTCGGCAGGGATTGCAGGGCTTTGTCCCAGTCAGAGCAGCCAAAGAGTTGAGGCTCGATGAGGGAGAGCAGGATCAAGGGGAGTTGTCAGGCCTCTTCTGTGGCCACAGCTGCCCTGGAGTTGATGGCAGGAGGCAGCCATAGCGATCAGATGCAGCAGGCACCTAGGAGCCAAGGTTGCAGCCACTGAGCAGGAAGCGGCTGCTGTAGGTTCAAGCAGCTTCCAGCAATGAAAGCTTAGGGCGAGAACACTCTTCCCATAGGGTGTTAACAGTTCAGTAAGATAGACGCTCTCAGATAGTCTCTGGTGAAATAACTCGTGCACTTTATTCCATGTGAATAGGATCTTACAAACATTTTGGGGTGGGATGGGGTCTAAACACAGATGCTTTCTGTTGACTTGGTCTGAGATGTTAGGGACGCCTCATCTGCGTGTGGAAGGACTTCTGGTGTTGTCCCTACAGTGACTGATTGTAACAGTCAGGACAAGAACCTGGTCAGCAGTAGATTGCTGGGGTTCCTGAATCCGCTCAACCTTACCAGGTGTTCCGTCCGTCCGGTGGCACAGCCCACTGCCCCACACTAGCTTCCATGGGACCAGAGGTGTTGGGCAAGCTTCCAAAGGAGAGGAGCAACCAACAGTCCTACACAACTATGGTATCTGTCTATGAACCACGGCAATGGCCAGGACAGCACAATTATCCTAAGGGTATGGTAGTGGGGTACAGACCTCAGTGGTAACCAACAGCTCTCTGAATTGACTTAAGACACAGTCAACAAGAGAGAAATCACTTCTGGTACTGGAAACCTGGCTAAGTACCCAGGGCTAATGAAGTCATAGATCTTGGAGGAGAACCTACAGCCACTTTACTAACATACTATCAATTTAAATGTTTGCCCTCATACAGATAAGTATAGTTTTCACTTCCCCTCAAGGAAATTTTTCTTTGCAACAGAAACCATTACAGAAAACCACAAATGACCAAAACACAAAGTCATGGAGCCTAGACCAAACTGATACACCTCTAACACAACACCTTCACCTAAGGCTCAGGAATCACAGTGGAAGGAGAAGAAGGATTTGAAGAGCAGGGGACTATGGATTGCTGTAAGACTGTGTCTCCTAGAAATGTCAGAAGCTACATCCACAATGTTTCAACAACATGGCTGTCTAAACATGAGCAGAACAAATATGACTCCAATAAACGCGGTGATGTGGAAGGGGCAGAGCTCATGAGGCCTCAGCCTAGACAAGCGCCTATAAACCACCAAGGAAAGCCAAGAGCAGGAGTAATATCCAGTATCCTCCCTGGGGAAGAGCACACCAATCAGTTATCCGATACCAAGTGGTCAGCCCTGAAAACATAGATACACATGACATTATACAGACTGAACAGGTTGTATTCAGGAGTGTGTGTGTGTGTGTGTGTGTGTGTGTGCGCGCGCAACAACAGGAGTACAAGGAACAGTGGAGGGGGGAAGGGAAGGGAAAATGATATAATTACATTATAATCTATAATCTCAAATTCGTATATAAAAAGAAAGAACCATGAGAGGGGGCCCTAATGTCTCCAGCAACATGTGGAACCCCAGATGAGACTCTCCAGAAGTTTTCAGTAGTCATGTAAATTTTTTTTCATAATAAAAAATTATGGTAACTTCATATCAACAAGTCTCATATCATGAGCCAGGCTTGTGCCCTGGATGTGTGAGAGCCAGGGCCAGGCATTTGGGGGACCAGAACTTATTAGGCAAGCCCCAGTCTATAGTCCCACATGCTGCAATGAATGAGACATCATCAAAAGACGTAGGCATGATTGTAAAGTAGCTCAGGAATTCTGTGGGAAAAGAAGGTGGGCTCCCAGGGCAATCTCAGCTCCACATTTAATCATGCTTCAAACTCAAACATAATCCCTTCAAGTATTGTCACCGTCTTGAACAGTTTCCAGGACACTTAGAAGAGGTACTCCAGCAGAGTTGGCTCAAGTATCTTTGCCCATAGTCTAGTCTGAGTTCCCCAGAGAATTTGCAGGCAGAAAGGTATTTCCGTCACGGAGGCTGGTGATGAAAGCCACTGGTGAGGAGCAGTTGGATGATCCAAAGGGCTTTCTTGCTGCCTCCTCTGCCCTTTATCAAGACCAGCCAGACTAAGTGCCATCCACCTCTCCCACAGCATTCAGTCTCAGCAACAAAAAGGCCACAACCCCATAAAAGATAGCAGAAGTGAACCCATCCCTGCTCCTGCTCAGAGCAGTATACTCTTAAGTCCTCTAAACAAGGAATCAGAGAAGAGAGAGAGAGATGGTGTCTTTTAATAGCAAATGCCAGCAAGATGACTCCGTGACTTAAAAGTTCTTCAACCAAACTGACCACCTGAATTTGATTTCAGAGCCTAGGTGGTGGAGGGAGAAAACAGAAGTTGTCTTCTGACCTCTACATGTTTGTCATGCTTATAAACACACGCACGCACGCACGCACACACACACACACACATTTCTAATAATGGTAGGTAAGACAGGAAAGAAAAGGAATGGAAGTGGAGAGATCATAAATTAAATTTTATTTTACTATTAATAATTGAGCTGCTTCTCTCTTAAAGAATTGGCCATCTTTCTAGATCTCCTACAACCTCTAGGGCCCCCATTAGGAGATAAAAGGAAAGCAATGGTGTTTTCCTTCACAAACAGGGTAGAAGGGGCTGGGGAGATAGCCCAGTGGATTTGCTGCACTAGTGTGAGGCTCTGAGTTCAAATCCTAGAGATATACCTGTAATCCAGCGCTTCTGCAATGAGACTTGAAGCACAGACAAGAGAATCAAAAGCATAGGGCTGGCCAGCCTGGAGCGTGACGGAACAAAAGGGCCAGCCTGGAGCATGACGGAACAAAAGGGCCAGCCTGGAGCGTGACGGAACAAGAACACCCTGTCTCAAACAAGGTGGAAATCAATAGTCAAGATTGCCTTCTAGCCTCAACGCACACACTGTGACGTGTGCAGGCCTACACTCACACTCACAGACACACATACACAATACACACTGTGACATGTGTGTCCACATTCACAAACACATACACAGCACACACACTGTGGCATTGTGTGCCCACACCCATACATAAACACACACACCGCACACACACTGTGGCATTGTGTGCCCACACTCAGTGACACATATGTACACATCAGGCATCTATTTATGTGCATACAATATTTAGTGCTTAAAGGATGAAATTAAGATAGGGCAATGCATGTCTATGATCGCAGAACTTGAGAGGCTGAGTTAGCCTCTAGGTCAGCCTGGGCTATATAGTAAGACTCTGACTTATAAAACAAACACAACCAAAAATCCAGGGAGGAAGGGTGATTGAGGGAGGACAGAGTGGGCTTAGGGGCTTGCCCAAGGTTTTCACTATGATAGGGAAACATGGGAGGGAATAGATGTTTTCCCTCCGTTTTCCGCTCACTCCTGAACATCTGGAGTTTGCAGAGTTGGAAGATAAAGCTGAGATCCTGGTGACCTAAGGAATTCAGACAACTAGACCCTGTTTCATAAAAGGGAAGTCATTTGGCCTTTGGCTCTCCTTAATTCCTTTGTGCGCATGTTTTGTTAGTGTGTTCTGGTTGTATACAACAACGGGCTTCGTCATGACATTTTCATACATGTATTCCATGCACTTTGTTCATATTCCCTCCCTGTGACCCTCTTTAGGGGACCCGGCCTCCTTACATACAGTGGCATCTGAAAGAGTCTTAGTGGAGGCCAGTCCTTCCCTTCTGCATGAGGAATTCCACCCAAAATAGTCATGTCCTTTCCCCCTGGGGGATTCCGTTGCACACATGGCTCTCATTAGCTTCCCAGCTTAGAGTTATTTTCCTTAAAAACAAACAAGACCCTTCTTCAGCAGGCTTTTGGTTGGTTGAAGTTTCCCCTGGTATTTGCTATTGCTTAATTTAAGTATACTGGATAGGTTTCCCTTTTGGAGTTAAAAGGTGTCAACAATATAGGTACAGATATTGACCTAACCATCCTCATGTGACAGAACCTAAAAATAGAGAGGAAAGTGGCTTCGAGTCATTTTCCCAGAAGAGAAAATGAGCTTATCAAGAAGTCCTGAACAAAAGAGAGCCCAACGGAGCACCGCGAGTCCACCGCAAGAGCCCAACGGAGCGCCGCAAGCCCACCGCGAGAACCCAACGGAGCCCCACCGCGAGAGCCCAACGGAGCCCCACCGCGAGAGCCCAACGGAGCCCCACCGCGAGAGCCCAACGGAGCCCCACCGCGAGAGTCCAACGGAGCCCCACCACGAGAGCCCAACGGAGCGCCGCGAGCCCACTGCGAGAGCCCAGTGGAGCACCGTAAGCCCACCGCAGGAAGCTGAGCCAGGGGAATCTCAAGTTCAAGATGTGTGTGCACATGAGTTCAAGACTAGTCTCGGAAACAACAAATGTCTCCATTTATGTTTGAGTCTGAATTGAATCCTGAAATAAAAATGGAAAGCAGACAGAATTTCACTTAAAACCAACACCTAGGTGACAGAGGGTGGCAGCTGCTTGAACAAAATTGAAAGGAAGAAAAGAAAGCTTATTACTTATGAATATTACAAACCACAAAACCCCTGGTGGCCTAGAACTAGCATCAAATTTGTTTAGCTTCCAAGCCTGCAACTTGGACAGGGCCAATTCACCTCCACTAACCGTGGTGCCACCTAGAAGTGGGGTCTGCCTGGGTCCTTGTGCCTCTCAGGCCACTCCCCCACCTCTGAATGGTTGATGTCCTTCTGGATGGTTTCAGAGTTGGTGCACTTCATACTGGACAGAGCAGGGTTGGCCCCCAAATCTGAGCTCTGGGTGCCATGTACCCTGCCAAACTCAGCTTCCCTGCCTTCATATCTCATTTTAGAATGCAGGCACAGGGCCTACCCAGTTTCCCAGACAGGAAATATAAATGACACATCTCTATGGTTTGGTGGCCATTATAAAAGAGTATATGAAACTTGAACTATTCTTTGCCAACATTTGGAAATTTTTTTTCTACCACAAGGAGAAGTGGATCTTGATATATATATATCACCAATAATGGACAAAACCAAGAAACAACCACCTACTTCCTCTACAACATAATGGGGACTTTTAAATCTTACTTTGGTGCTAGTGAGGTTCAAAACCAGTGCTTTAAACACACAAAGCAAGTCTCTTACCTGGAATTATATCCTTCAACAGAAAGACAGGAGGAAAAGGCAAACAGAGGCCAAGCGTGTGGCATAACACTTAGGTTAATTAGCTAACTTAGCATGTCGTACTGCATGCAAACATCAAAGAGGCACACCATACTCACATGCATACAAGTTTTGTTTTCCATTTTTGCTATTTTGTTTTGCTTTGTTCTCTTGTTGCTGTTTGAAACAAGGTCTCACTATGAATCCCTAGCTGACCTAGAACTCTCTACATAGACCAGGCTGGCCTGCAATTCATACAGATCCACCTACTATATGCTAGAATTGGAGGCATGTGCCACCAGGCATGGCCCTGGTTTTTGTTTTTTAACTAAACAATAAGCTAAGAATTCTTCCCTTGGAACCTGTAGCTGTCTGAAGGAGGGTGGCCCCCATAGGCTCATACATTTGAGTGCTTAGTTCTCAGCTGTGGGACTGTTGGGAAGAAGAAGATGTGACCTTCTTGGATGACATGTGTCACACAGGTGGCCTTTGAGGTTTCAGAAGCCCACTCCAAGCCCAGTCTCTCCCCCCAACCCCTCTCTGCCTGCTGTCTGTAGATCAGAATGTAGCTTTCAGCTCCTTCTCCAGTACCATGTCTGCCAGCCGGCAGCCATGCTGCCCCCCCCCCCCATGATGATACAGGACCTTGGAAACTGTAAGCAATCCTCCAATTATATGGTTTCCTTTACATGAGTTTACATGAGTGTTAGTCATGGTGTCTCTTCACAGCAATAGAGCACTATGACAGAACCCCGTCACTGCTCAGACGTTTTCTTTCTCCCAATACAATGCATATTCATTCTGTTTTGATAAATGAATACATAAGCTAAGGCATAAACTCGAAGTGCTTCAGCCGCTTAAAAACGCAAGAGATATAGCTCTGATGGTGGAGTGTGCAAAGAAGACAGTATTTGTGAGAGGCTGAAGTGAGTGGGAACAGTACAGAGAGAAGGGAGGGGCTCCAGCAAGGGGCTAAGGAAACGCATCTCAACACACAAGGACTCTCCTGGGAATGAGAACTGTGGTCTGATAAAGCAAGTAGGTAAGTCCACAGTGGCCAGAACAGAGATGGGTCAGCCCAACAATCTGCAATCTCTCCTACTAAACACAGATTTATGGTGATGTTTCCCTGAGCCTCTCTGAGAAACCTGTTGGCAAATAATATGAATAAATAAATTTAATAGCAAGTAAAGCAGGGTCAGCAGAGAGACACAGAGACAGAAACACAGAATAGGGCCTTCTATTAGAAGTTTCCAGAACACAGAATAGGGCCTTCTATTAGAAGTTTCCAGGTTACATTAGTGACCCAAATCTGCATTGACCACATGTCACAAGGACTGAATTTCCGTCTTGGCTAATTTTGTGCTGTTATAACAGAATATCTGAAACTGGCTAGCTTATAAAGAGAGAACTTAACCCTCACAGTTTTGGAAGCTGAAAGTCCAAGTTCAAAGATGCAACCTTTAGCATGTGTGCTAGTTTCTGGTTTCCTTTCTAGTTACTGTGATAAAAACACCCTGACAAAGAGCACCTTAGGGAAGAAAGGGTTGGTTTTAGTTCACAATCCCAGAGGAAGGCAGAAACTTGATCAGCTAGCCACGTCACAAGAGCACTCAAGAGCAGAGAGGAGTCGCTCACACATCCTCAAGTGTACTCTTTACACTTGCACAGTTGAGGACCAGACCCACAGAGGCCCGGATCCACCCATTTCCATCCATGAAACCTAGACAATCCATGACAGACAGCCAACCTGATCTAGTTAATCAATCACTGAGACTCTCTAGGTGATTTGAGATTATGCCTGGCTAACAATAAAGCCAAGGATCCTAGCAAGGACACCCTCATTGCTGCCTCACATGGTGATGGAGGAGAGGGGAAGAGAGAATGGTCCCCACTCCCATGGCCTTTATACTGTAGCACTGATCCACTAGTGGGTGTGGAGTCTTCATGACGTTAAATACCTCCCTAAAGGCCACAGTGCTGCATTGGAGGTTAAGTTTCTGACACATGGGTTTTAGGGGGCACACTCAGACTGTAATATTTCCATAAGTGAAAGGACCGACTGTTATCCGCCATGTGTTTTCAATCCATTTCACATAAAAAATGACTATTTCCTGGCAGCAGAGAAGATGAAGATTGTGCTGGAGTAGACTTCCCGTGCTCTGAGCTCCTGCCACACCAGCAGCTAAAAGGATGAATCCCTGTTACACCTGTGACCTGCCCAGGGCACACTAAACCCCCCTAGAGTACTTTCACAAGGTGACTGATGCAGAGATCTCTAGAAATTAGAATTTAATTGATCAGATTCTGTGGAGCAGTGATCTGTGACAGGCAATCTGGCACCCCGTTGAGCACAAGCGTAAAATCTGGGCAACCCAGTGGAACAATCCACAAGGGACCGAAAAACTTTATGCCAACGCTCCCGGGAGGGGGGGGGCCCTCAGTCACGGTCATGTACCACCCCTTCTCAGGTAGAGGCGTAGCCACACAGCCCCAAGCCATCCTCATGTTAATAAGACGCCTAGAGGCTTAGCCACGCCCCTTCCCAGTTACTATATCTGCCTCGCCTCTCCCAGAAAAGTGGGGGTACAATTCCATCCAGGCCACTCCACACAATGAAAGCAAACGTCTTAGAATTATGGACTGTCTCTTCATCTGGACCCACCATGGGAAGTAAGGGATCCAGCCCTCGATTAAGGAGCCTCATCTAATCTCTCGCCGAGGGCTTCCCAGTGCTCCCAGACGGTACCCATTCACCCAAGCCTAAGCAGCTAGCCCGGCATCCCAACCCCAAGCTGCTGAGACCCGGTCTCGGCAGAACCCCAGCTGTGCTCCAGCTAGCCTGCCTGCGGCACCCTGCAGCAGTTGTGGTGCCCCGGGCTAGAGAACCCACAGAGACGGCTGCTGCTCATTCTCTGAGAATGGCCCCCTCCCCCACCCACAGGCAGGGGCTGCAAAGGCTTCCCACAGCCCCCACCTGCCTGTCAGACTGTGTGGGAAGACACTCGGCCACTTCCCACGTGTCTCCTGTCCCACCCAGAGCCACAGCTCCCAGAACAGACACGTGGGGCTTCATCCCACCATGCCAGGCATATCCCCACGAGACTCAGTGAGGACTCTTTTCAACATTCGCTCTACAACTTTTGCTTTTGTTTTCAATTAAATTATAATTATACAATTTTCCCCTTTCCCTTTTATCCCCTCATAAATTCCTGGCTTCTTTTTCGGTTACTGTTACACATGTACATATCCATGAACATATAAATACAACTTGCTGAGTCCATTAGTGTTGCTTGCATGTATATGTTTGCAGGACTAACTGCTGGTTACTAGATAACCACTGAAGGGCTCACCCAAGCTGACTCTTCTTCTAGTCTCTGTGTGTATTACTGGCTGTCTGTCGTCTCTTTGCCTCGGTGGGAGCCTTGCAGTATCCCCCTTCTGTGTTAGCATGCCTGTTGGTATGGCCTTGTCTTCTTTTTACAGGCAAATTGTTGAATGGGTGAAGGGTCCCTGTCATTTCTAGGAGTCACAGTCTCAGTGCAGATTCCCTGGTCCTCTGGCTCATAAAATCTTTCTGCCCCGCCTTCCTCTGTGTCCCCAGAGCCGTAGGTGCAGGAGCTGTGTTGCAGATGTATCCACTGGGGTTAGACACCACACAATCAGTTGGTCTCTGTATTTTGATCAGCTGTGGTTTTCTGTAATGGTCTCCATCTGTTGTTTAAATAAAAAAATGAAACAGCTTCTTTGATTAGGAGTGAGAGCAGGAGCTAAGCAGAACACTGGTGTGTGGCTGTAAGGACAGAGTCACAGCTTCTGAGTGCATCCTCTTCAAACACCCTGATCATCAAGAACAGCATTTCACCGGCTGGAGAGAAGGCTCAGCAGGTACAAACTGGCTGCTCTTCCAGAGGTCCTGAGTTCAATTCCCAGCAACCACATGGTGGCTCACAACCATCTGTAATAAGATCTGATGCCCTTTTCTGGTGTGTCTGAAGTCAACTACAGTGCACTCATATACATAAAATAAATAAGTAATAAAAATAAAAATTAAGAGTAAAAAGAACAGCATTTTAAAGACTCAGGAACCCGAAGTTCATCTTTGCAGTTGCAGCTTCGGCTGGAGTAGCATTTCACCATCACTGAAGGGTAGCAGGAACTCAGTGCTTTGGATGGAACCAGTGGCTCTCCGTCCATATCACACTAAGCTTCCAACTATGTGAAGGTTATATAACTAGATGGATTGTTATAATCTCAGTTCTGATACATGAGTCCCCCGTGGGTATTGTTCAGGCATTTCTAAAGGGAAAAGACACCTTTGTTATTAGACACGAAAGAATCTGAACATAAAATAATCAAGGCTGGAAATGCATTGGTATATCCAAACCACATATTTCCAAGTTGTTCCCTGCCTGAGGCAAATGCAAAACAATGCCTTTGATATCTGACTTCTGCTGGGCATGCTTCATACTACAGTAAAGGGGCCTAAAATAACTATAGACATTTCAGCGGGAGAAGCCCCAGGCCGCATTTCCCTGGTACAGGCTAGACTCCTTTTTAAATACTCCTTTTCCTTTATGTGTATGTGTGTGTATGGACATGTGGCAGGTGCCCTAGAGCTGGACTTACAGACAATTGTGAGCCACCAGGCTGGGTGCTGGAAACCAAATTCTAGTCCTCTGAAAGAGAAGGAAGTATCTTAACTGCAGGGCCATCTCTCCAACCCCGTATTAGATTCTTTATTCCGTCAGCACAATCACAGGAAGAACAACCTCATCCCAGGATAAGCCACCCAAGGCATGACTTCTCCACAACCGACTGAAGGCTGCGCAAATCACAAGGGGCCAGAGAGGGTAAGTCTTAGAACTGTGAGCAAGAAAGTTGGGGCTAATACAAAGAAAGGATGTAAGCCAAAAGCCTAAATAGTTTAGGACTGTAGAAAGTCTCAAGAAGTTCATTCTGAAAACACAAGGCACCACTGGTTGTAGCCTGGCTGGACCTGGTTCTTGAATGGATGTTATTTCGTTTGTTAGGGTTACTATTTCTGTAATGAAATACCATGACCAAAAGCAATTTAGGAAGAAAATGGTTTATTTGACTTACATGTCCTGAATCACAGTCCACTAAAGAAGCCAAGGTAGGTACTCAAACTGAGAGGGAACCTGGAGCCAGTGGCTAATGCAGAAGCTATGGCAGAATGCTGTTTACTGGCTTGCTTAGCATGCTTTCTTACAGCTCCCAGGACTTCCTACCTAGGGGCTGAGCCCTCCAACATCAATCACTAACTAAGAAAATGCCTTTCAGGCTTGCCTATGGGAACTGGAGGCAATTTCTCAGTTGAGGCTCCCTCCCCTCAGATGACTCTAGCTTGTGTCAAGTTGACATAAAACTAGCCAGCCCAGATGCATACAATTCTTAGCTCACCCAGGCTGGTCTGATGAGGATGAATCAAGTGTATTCTACAGTGAACTTCAATTATGAGCCATGTGGTCACATGGACTGTTTGCCACAGGGATTATCTGGCAGGTACCCATTTCTGACATAAGGTGATTTGGGGGTAGTTGGCTTCTTGTCACTGTCACAAAAATAACTGACTGAAACAATTTAAAGCAAAACAGTTATATTTTGGCCCCTGTATTCAGACTGCGCAGCCTGTGGCTGGCTGGCTCTGCTGCTTTTAGGCTATGGTGAGGGAGAGCTTCATGGTGGGAAACACCTGGTAGAGCAAAGGGCTCACTCACCCCTACTGAGAAGCAGAGAAAGACAAACGGAAGGAGTAAGGGCCAATGTAAGCTCTCCAAGGCACACAGCCTCTCCCCCAAGTGGCCCACTTTGTCCAATTATGCCCCACCCCTAGCCCTTTCCCCTGTGGATTCATCAATGGCTCAATCCATGTGGTGATCTTAGTTTCCTCATGAGCTGTAGGGGGAGGGGAGGCATGCCTTTTAGGGGACACTTCCTAACCAAATCAAAGCGCACAGCTTCACGTTGCCCATCGTGGGTCTGACTGCATGGGAGGCAGAGAAAGACTCCTTTCAACCTGAGATTCCTCCTCCCACAGCCAGAGAGCCTGCCCTCTTCTCCACGGAGGTTGTCAGTACTGGTAAGTACTGTGGCGGTGGCTCACGGCCTTAGGCTCACAGCTGCAGATGTACACCTCCAGATGTGTCCACAGTATGACTGTCCAGCACCTGAGCTCCAGCTCTCAATGCTTTTCACAGCCTTGTTAATGATTGTCACCCCAACTTGGTTTTCTGCACATAATACTTAGTCTGGAACAGATGTATCACCAAACCTCAGACATTGTCACTCTCCTCATGACTATGCCATGGTAGGAAACAGTGATCCCTAAAATGGCTGTCATACACTCAAATGCTGAGACCAACAGAAAGCAGCTCACCAATGCAAAGGGGCACCTGGTGAGCCAAAAAGAAATTGGCATTGCCAAATATACAGACTTAGAGGTAACTGCAACCCCTGGACTGCACATCCTGCCCAGAGTCTCAAAGTCTACTCCAGTGCCAAACCCACAAGGAACACTGGGAGACAATTTCACCTTCCAGGTTTACCACACCTCCTCAGCAAGGTTGCAGAATATTCCCTGATAATCTTAAGCAATTGTCTGGGTTACAAATGAAGTCTGAGATGTTGACAGTGTGCCCACTAGTTCATTAGTCCACAGTTGTTTGCTTTGTACCAAAAACAAAAGTAATAAGACAGTAAACTCAAACAGCAATCTATCTCGGTCTGAGAGATGAGCTAAAGAGGCAGCATGCAATACAGAAAGGAGTCTGGAAGAGACGGGAGGTTCTGAGATTCTTCCTGTGTGGTCTAGGCTGGCCTGGAGCTCACGATGTTTCTAGTGTACCATCATGCCTGACAGAACAGCGGCTTCTGAGTTCTATGACCAGAAATTTCATCCTGTCCTTAGAGCTTAAACTTCTCATTGAAGAAATCTCGGTTCTTTGCTTGATAATTAAAACTGGGATGTTAATACTTAGTTGGGGCACGACTAAAACAACTCTGGCTTTCGTGCCAAACTATCATGTATTCAAAGTCCATAGCTTAACCTGGATGTGTAGAACACATAAACCAGCACTTAGAAGCTGAAGCAGGATGATTATGAGTTCAAAGTCGACCTAGGCTACATAGTAAGTTTGATTCCAGACTATACTACTACATGACAAAACACTTAAAACAAGCAAACCAAAATCATGAACCCAAACTCCAGATTGGCAGCCATTTTTGAAGCCTTTAATCTCTCCCCAGACTAGTCTTGGCTTCTCTTTGATGCTCCTTTTCTGGTTCTCTTAATTTGCCCCCCACAGCCTTGGCTGCCTAGCCTATTGGCAATTGAGTAAGAGGCAGCCTGGTAAGTCAGCGACTCCCTCAGAGAGGTAGCCTTGCTGGCTCAGCAGCCTTTGGTGTTTCTGCTGTCCAGACAGCCCAGTCTCATCTCTCTCAAGGGCCATAGAGAGCTGCAGAGCAAGGGTGCATGCGTCAGCTCCTGTTGGAATCCACAGCACAGGTTTCAGGAGTGACGGCATTCCTGTGACTCAACTGTGTGCCCTATCAGAAAATTAGCCAGCATGCTCTGGTGCAAAGCATGTGAGCTTTTAACCACAGAGACAAGGGCAAGACTTGGGAATGCTCTAGGTCTAAGTCTCCTCTCCTGTGGAATAGACAATGGGTGATGAGGGGTGCATGGGGCACGTAGGGTGGGCTGCACCCAACACACCCTTAGTGACATGGCCTTAGGAAGCCTTTATCTTCAGCTTCCTCCATTGTGAAAAGGACTAATAATACCTATTTCTATATGTGACTGTGAGTTTTAAGTGGAATAACAGATGCATATGTGTAAAGAATGTTCTAGAGCAATACCTAGCATGTGTGAGGCACTCAGTAAATAGGAATTCGGATTCTTGCATTATCATCTACAACATAGGCCCTGTAACTGTACAAACCTTTACATGGACAGCTGAGATTAATTTACCATTTCCCCCATAATACCCAAGGATGCCAACATAGTAGGATGACTAAACTCACTGCACAAGAAAGGTAAATATATCAGTGGTGGTCAGAATTCGAACATAAAAACAAGCATACTTCAATAACAAGAACTTGGGATCTGAATCACGATGTTTTGGTTAAACCCCAGTGCTGTGGCTTCAGCATCAGTTTTGAAGTACCTAAAATGGAAACACTAATGGCAGACAACCCACATCATTGGTATAAGGGTTAAACAGCTTTAATAAATTGAGGCTCGGGAGACAGTTCAGTGGATAAAGTGTTTAGATTGCAAGGATAAGGACTGACATTCAGATTCCTATAAGGTCAGCACTCCAGAGGCAGCGACAGGGGGCTCCTGGGACAAGCTGGCTAGCTAGAGGTGCTGGATAACAGTTTTCAACTTAACACAAGCTAAGGTCATTTGGGAAGAGGAACTCTCAACTGAGCAGATGCTTCCTTCAGATTGGCCTGTAGGCAAGTCTGTGGGGGCATTTTTGGTTTAATGATTGATATGGGAGGGTCCAGACCACTTCTGAGCAGGGGTTCCCAGATAGTGTAAGAATTCGAGGTGAGCAATCCAGGAAGCAGCATTTCTCCGTAGTTTCTGCTTCCGTTCCTGCCTTGAGTTCCTGCCCTGGCTTCCCTCACTGATGTAAACCAAATAAATACCTCCGCCCACCCCGCCCGAAGTTGCTTTGGGCCAATGCTTTATCACACCAATATAAAGCAAACTAGGATCCTATTAGACTGGCAAGCATCAGGTAGCTCCACGTTCAAGAAGAAATCTTGCCGCAATAAACAAAATGAGCCATCCAAGGAGCAGTGGCATCCCATAAAGCCCTAAGCTCTGCATGAGCACAACACTGAAGTCCTGCCTGAAGGCTCTCAGACCAGAGCTCAATGGTAACCCTGGGAAGAGATGTTCAAGGGGACTCAAACTCACTTTAACTTTTATTTTTGTGAGAATGCATTCAGGTGCTACTGTGTAACTAATAACTAATTGCCAGACACTATCATATATTAAAGCAGAGCAGGCTCTGAAGCCAAACCTAGCCCACTCCCTAGTTTTGCACTCAAAGCAACACTGACCACACTCCCACTTGTCTCTACTCAGTCAAGGTAGAGAGCAGATAAAATCAGGGCCAGGCTGTCTGCCACCCACCCAGCCACAGCCAGGCTGCAGTGCCAAAGCTGAAGGTAGACACAAAACAAGGTGGCTTTAAAAAGTAGTCTATTCCCAATGCAGACACACATGCAATGTGCTGGGATGAAGCCTGCCTCCTCATTGCCCCCATCCCACCACCACTGGTCTCCTCCGCTTCCTGTGTTCTCTTGTTCTCTCTTGCAAAATTTAACACACACTGACTGCATTTTAGTCCATGTGCATGCCGGAGTAAAGGACCATCTACTGAAGAACGGGTAGTCTCTCTGAAAATACAGATGCGTCATTCACGGTCCTATTCTACACAAGGTCTTCTTTGAAGCCAGCAGGGCCTGGGGTCCCCGTGCTGCTGGGCAACCCAGAAGAAATAATTTTCTTGCAGGAAAGCTTTCTATTTTAGAAAGAGGAGCTCCCAACCGCGCCCCCAAATAGTGACGGTCAACAGCCGAAGTGTGTGCTTAGTCTTCGTCTGTTTTAAGTTCTTCTTAGTAACATGGAGCAGGAAGGATATTCTGCTACAGATAGTTCGCAGAGAAGCAGGTTTGCCACAGGGATTTACACAGAGCAAAGAAGCAGTATACAAGCAAGGTAGCACTTAATTTTCTGTGTACGAACATCGTTAATGCATCTAGTACTCTTTGAAAACACCCACAGCCAGCTCCAGGAAACCTGCTGAAATCACACACAAGAAACCAGCTAGAAGCCAAAGTTTGTTGTTAAATTGAATTGAGTGTTTTATGTGTCACTCTGAAAAAATAATCTATGTGACACATTTACCAGGCCAGGGGCTGCAGAAACACTTACAGTCTGGCATTCCCTGATGAAGACTTGCTCGTGTCTGTTTCCATAGTGGGAGGTTTTCCACTGGGAGAGCCACAGAAGAAATTTTCCAAGGTAGATGTAGGTTATCATAAAATAGGTGGGTTGGTGCTGCCTGGGTGGCTTTTCTCCATAGCTCAGGCACAGGGACAATGGCAAGCCCCTGGTGTCATGCATTACTTCTGAAGGAAGAGGAATGCCACCATGTCCTCAGAGCTGCCAGCGTCAGTCTGTCCCACCTCTGAATGTCACTTGCAGTAGGACAGAACAAAAAAAAAAAAAACAAC
Organism: Uromys caudimaculatus; assembly: GCA_028551405.1. Lineage (NCBI taxonomy): Eukaryota > Metazoa > Chordata > Mammalia > Rodentia > Muridae > Uromys > Uromys caudimaculatus. The sequence goes on along the minus strand of CM052707.1, from coordinate 1,618,493 downwards.
CCTTTAAGGAAGAGTATATTGGTGTTTTCCCTTTTTGATTGTATTAGCTCATAGTTATTATGAATTTAATAACTAAATCTCTGACTGGAAGATGGCTCACTGGGTAAGGAACATGCTTTGAAAGCCTAGTAACCTGAGTTCAAGCCCTGGAACACACTTCAGTGTACAATGAGAAAACCAAAACCTGAAAGTTGCTTTCTGGGTTCTATGCATGCACGATGGCACGAGCACACCCACACTTTATCCAAACACATTGCTCACATACACTCACACAATAATGAAGTTTAAAAATTAAAAATAGGTAAATGAAACTCAAGGTCCCCAGTGTTCATACATGCAATGTCTGCGTGTATGAACACACATTTCACCAGATGGTGCACTGGTAATCAATACCCAACCAACACCCAATCAGTACTCACCAACTAGGAAAATAAGAGGCTCCACAGGGGTTGAGACACAAAACAGTTGACTTCTTGTGTTTGATTTTGAGACAGGGTCTCATGTATCTCAAGCTGGCCTCAGGCTCACTATGGACCTTCTGATCCTCCTGACTCCACCTCCCAATGGTTAGGGAATACACATGCAGGCTTTATGCTCTATTGAGGAATAAACCCAAGGCTTTGGAGTGTCAGGCAAGCACTTGACCCACCAAGATACAACCCTAGCAAATACAGCTGAGTTCTTTAAAATAAAGATGAACAGCAGTGATAGGCTGGAGGCTATACCCTCAGTAAGCCTTGGAAGCAAGACTCAAATGATAGATGAAGAAACTTCAACTCACCTTAGACCCCTGGAGACAAAAGCCTGTGAGCTGTGATCTTGAGAAGGAAGGTAGCTTATTTGCCCAAGGGCTCCTGGAAGTAGCTGCTTCTCTTGCAAGAGAAAGGGCCTCAGTCGACAAGCCAGAGCAGAGGACAGTGTGGCTAGACAAGTGGCACTTAGGGAGTAGGTCCTGACTTCTTTTCGTTTTATCTTCTTTAGAGAATGTGTGGACTACTATGGTCAATTATTAATGTTTATAGCAATTGATGTAGACCTTAAGTGCTTAGAAGGTACAAATATCTACTGAACACAAGCAGAATCTTCAAGTCTTTTACAACCTAGAGAAAAAAAAAACAGTTTAGAGCTATAATAGGCATAGGTACAACTGTGTGTGAAAGCTCAGAGCAGCCCACAACAGTTATGGAAACAGATCAACATCTGAAAAACAAAAGTATCCATTAGGAGTGCTTTTGGCTTCAATTAACAGAACATCTAATTAACAGCAGATTTAATACATAACAGGAAAGCTGGAGGTAAGTACCTGCTATATTTAGTAACAGGCTAACAAAACACAGGGCTGACATCTTGTTGAAAGTTCTTGACATTTCCCTCATCTCTGTAGCCTCTTGTTTGGGAAAGGCTGTCCCAGTTTCCGGTGTGGTGGTAAGGAGTACTGAGGATAACCAAGCCAGCCACATCTGTCCTAAGAGCAAACGCAGCAACGGAATAGAATTAAGGACCCAGAAATGAACCCACACACCTATGGGCACTTGATTTTTGACAAAGGAGCTAAAACCATCCAGTGGAAAAAAGACAGCATTTTCAACAGACGGTGCTGGTTCAACTGGCGGTCTACATGCAGAAGAATGTGAATTGATCCGTTCCTATCTCCCTGTACAAAGCTCAAGTCCAAGTGGATCAAGGACCTCCACATAAAACCAGACACATTGAATCTAATAGAAGAGAAAGTGGGGAAAACTCTTGAACACATGGGTACGGGGGAAAAGTTTCTGAACAGAACACCAGTGGCTTATGCTCTAAGATCAAGAATCGACAAATGGGACCTCATGAAATTGCAAAGCTTCTGTAAGACAAAGGACACTGTCAATAGGACAAAACGGCAACCAACAGATTGGGAAAAGATCTTTACCAATCCTACATCCAATAGAGGGCTAATATCCAATATATACAAAGAACTCAAGAAGTTAGACTCCAGAAAACCAAATAACCCTATCAAAAAATAGGGAACAGAGCCAAACAGAATTCTCAGCTGAGGAAATTTCCTCCTAATTTGCTTCTCTACCCTATGAATATTTGAAGGCTATATGTGGGGATGTGTCCGATGATTCTAGCACCAAGGAAGCTGGAGGAGGGGGTTGCAGATAGGTAGAGGCAAAAGGTAAATAATGAATAAGAAGATAATAGGGAGAGAGAGAGAGAGATGAGAGATACATGATTGATAGATGATAGATTATTGATAGATGGTAGATAGAGAGGTAAGTACATAGATAGATAGATAGATAGATAGATAGATAGATAGATAGATAGATAGATAGATAGATGGATAGATATGCACTACATACATACATACATACATACATACATACATACATACATACATACACAGACAGATAGGTGATTGATAGATGGTGGATAGATGATTGATAGAAGATAAATGGTAGACAGGTAAGTAGATGAATAGAGAGATAATAGATGATAGATAGATAGATAGATAGATAGATAGATAGATAGATAGATAGAAAGAAAGAACTTTAGCAATAGAGAGATAAGAACAGCAAAAGCTCACTGACCTAGAACTAAATTCAATATATTCTTTTTCACCAGACTGTGTGCTTGCTTGTGACAGACTGAATCTGGCTTCAGCTGCCCAATAGCCAATACAAAAGAAGCAATCCAATCAGGGCAAGCATGTCCAGGTCATAAAGGACCTTGCTTATGGCCAGAAGGCCCTGCCTTTAAATCCCAACTGTGCAGCCCTGAGTGTAAGCCATTGAACCTGCTAAGCCTCAATTTCCTCTCTAGAAGATGAGAGTGATCACACCTCCCTCAGAGTTATTCAAGTCTGTGGAGGAACACCTGGCATTCGACAAACATGTAATATGAGCAACCATTTAAAGAGCTCACACTATCCATTCAGTAAGAAAGAAAAGCAGTGTGGGACCAGCTGACACCAGCAGAACTGCACAAAAGTTGAGTTAGGAGAGGAGAAAGATCCTACACACTTTCTCTGGAAACATTTGAGTTCTACATCAGTTGTTGTAAATAAATAAATAATAAAGCAGTTCGCACACAGTTAGAGGTCTGGGTCCAAACTTCAGCAGAGGGCAGCTGGTTTGGCGGTATATGCACAATGCACAGGCCTGTGTGATGGTTGGAATTTAGTAGTCTCCAGACTAGAAGTAATTTGTTTCTTCACAGATTTGTCCAGGTGGCTTCGACATTGACCTTCCTTTGTATTTTCTTGAGGAAAAAACTGAACTTCCTGGATCTGTATCTCTGTCCCCAGATCCCCATACAACAATGGAGACCACAGCTCTCTCTATTGAGGGAGGCAGGTGAGTCTGTTGGACCAGATTAACAAACACTAATGGATCAAACAGTAACAACGAAAGGAGGTGGCAGATTTCCCTGAATCTGTCTCCCCAGAGAATCAGAGACTTCACACACGTCTGGTCCCTTTCCTCTTAGCCAAACCTCACATCTCCAGATCTAGTGAGATCGCCATCATCAGGCCCCGGTGGCTCATTTCATCTCTGGAAGTCCCTAGCGGCTGAGCCATGATGATTTTTCCACACCTCATTGTGGCCTGTGCGAGCTCACAAAGCCAAAGTACTTGGAGGTGTTTGAATTCATTTAAAAAGACGTGCACCTGGGATAATTACATGCCTGCTGGGATCCTCAGCTCTGGGCCCACACTGTGCTATTTCACAAACTCAACAATGTGCAAAAGCCTGTTAAGAAGAGCACACCTAGCCGACCCAGAGTCTGGAAACAGTAAGATCACGTTCAGTTCTCACTTGTGCCTCATTTTACCTAAGTAGAGCTACAGCCCTGCGGCCTCCGATGTTAGCACCCCTTAGAGCCCATAAGACACATTGACTAGAGGCCAAATCACGGTTTCCCACAGAGACCAAAATTGCCATATTTCTCAGAAAGCTGCACTATTTTTATCTAGAACTGACTTGAGATGCTCCAAAAAAGGCGTAAAGTAGAACAACAACAATAACAACACACTAAAAATGTCCTCTGCTCAGTGATTTAGTACTTCTTGGAAGAGAGATGCATTTGGCTGGGGCTGAGAAGCTAGCAGCAGTAGAAGAGTACATTTTTATTATCAAGTGAGTTAGAAAACAATGGGTGAGGGGCCGGGAAGGTGGCTCGGGGGTCAGTGCTTGCCGCACAGCGATGGAAACCTGAGTCTGTATCCCCGATGCAGCACGGCTGGTCTGCATCTGTAACCCCAGTACCGCAGACAGAGAGGGCAAAGTCCTGGGGACTCGCATGCCTGCCAGCCGAGCTGAGTCAGCAAAGTGATAGACAGACCCTGTCTCTAACTATGAGGTGGAGAGAGACTGAAGAAGACTCCCAGTTTTGACCTGCCTCCATGTACAGAGGCCTGTGCACCATGATATAGAAGGAGTTGCTACTCTCAAAGAAGACACATCTTAAGAAAGAAGAAGACACAAGTGGAATTGTAGCGTAATGCAATGTTGCTCTGGGCAAAGCCGGACAAACTGGTCCAGAAGCACAAACAAGGGTCCAAGCCACAGATGTTGGCAGTCCTAATCCCACAGCCCACTGTCTTCTGAGCCACGTGCTCCAAGAGAGGGCCTGGACATGGCAGGGCAGGATAACCAGCCTGGCTCAACCTGCAGAATGTCCAGCTTCCTCTCACCACTTTCTGTGACCCTGTTAGAAATTGTCTCACCTGTGCCTTTTTCAAAACCCACAGATGATCACCAGACAAATTCTCCCCCAGTGACTTTGGTCACTCAGTTTGTTTTCTTGAGTCCACTCCACACCACCGAGTCACTCATCTGTCCAGGCGGTCTTCTAGCAGGGTCTTCCCACAGGCGAGAAATGTCAAAATCAATGCTCTGAAGTTCAAAGAAAAGATGATACGCACTCCCAGGTGAAAAAAAAAGTCTTTATCAAAGATAAACTGAGAGCAGGAACATGTCCTGAGGGATGAGAAGGAGGGTCCATTTGAAGAGTCATCATCATGCAGACTAGAGAGAAAGCTGTAGCGAAGCCGGTGCAGAAACCGGACCCCTGGAGACAAACAGCTGCAGTCCTTCTGCAGTACAGCTGTGTCTTGTGCCTACTGGGTTGTCAAGGTCTGACACAGAAGATAGAGGATAAGCTGGAGTCACGGACACGGCATTCAACAGACAGCTCAGTGGTGTGGGGGTCATGCCAGATGCCAAAGGTACATGGACAGGTGAGTGCTGGGGCTCTGTGAAGGGCTTCAACCTACCAGAAATCCACAAGAGATCCCAAAATAACAGCCAGTTGCATGGCCAACCACACAGAATTCACCATAGACCAGTCAAAATACAAACTACTCTGTCTTCCACAAAAAAACAAAGCTGTAACGTAAACTTTAAAAAGAGTTCTCCCCAACCCTGGGGCTGCCTGTGGTGGTCAGTCTTCAGGCTCATCTTGATGGGCATGTCTTGGAGAACACTTTCAGAGAGGTTTAACTGAGGGGGGATGAACACTTTGAATTTGGGCAGCACCGATTCCATGGGCTGGGGTCTCAGACTGATTTTTTTTTTTTTTTTTTTTTTTTAAGGAGAAAGGAGCTGAGCACCTGTATTCACCTCTTTGCTTTCTGTCTATGGATACAATGCAGCCAGATGAATCCTGTCACTACCACCACAGCTAAGCCACGGGCACCTGCATGCTGCCTCCCCCAACATGAGGCAAAGTGCACTCTTCTATCCTTGGGCTCCACAGCAATGAGAAAGCTAGCTAGTTCACCATTCCACTAAAGAAACATACGGAATCTAGTCTGCTGTCCTGAGCTGTGCCAGGCTGCCATGTTTCCCTCAGGCCCCAAGACCCTCCCAGCAGCTCTGGAAGTGTAGAAAGTCCGTTGCTGTTCTTTAGTGTCAAGACATAAGGTACCACATGAACGATGCCAGCAGGCCACTAAGTCTTGTAAACAGCATTGGTCACACAGTGGTCAGAGCCCAACGATGGGACACCACAGCCCAGAACAGCCACAGGCCTGGCAGCTAAGCTAGCAGTGCTGGGAAAACAGTCAGGGCTTAAATTTAAGGAAGCTAGCAAGGACAAAATAAAGCAGCCTAGGACAGTGGCGGCTCCAGCACACCATGTAGAAAGGGCTCCCGGGCAGCAGAGCGATGGGAGTCGACTGCAGGCTACGCTTTCTAGAGCATACTACCTAGAATTGAGAAAATGTCACGCACTCACATCCAAAACAGATAAAAGAAGTGTGGGGATTCCGGGCAAGGCACATGTTCCAACTTCTCAAGATATGCACCAAAGGTCGCCTTGGACACCAGAAGTTGGAGGGAGTCAATGTTCCCTGCAGTCATCGCCAAGCAGAAAGAGAATTTAGAAACTAGAATACGTTGTGGGAGGCAGGCTGGGCTGGGAAAGTCAGCTGCAGGTGTCCTGGCTTAGCAAGGCACAGGGAATCCTGTTGCAGTTTCCACTGCAGTGCAGGGCAGCACCCCAGCCCTTGTCAGACTGACAAAGGGACAAGCATCCTCACGGATGTCTGGATGTGAGGGAGGCCTTGCTAGGGCTGCTTAATTGCTTCCTGTCTCCAGCCGGAGTGGTCTGGCTGCAGGTGGGAAACCTGTGTGGCCAGCTGTGATGAGCTGGAGAAGCTGAGCCAGCGGAAATGGGGGGGGGGGGAGGGCTGGGAGGGACATCCAGAATGCCGAAATAAACCCTTGCATGTCCTGGAGAAGGAGACTGTCACTCAGTGTGGGGAAGCAGTGTCCCGCAAACCCCACCCCCTGCTTTAGTTTCCTTCCTGTTTCTTCCTTCACAGGCAGCCACATGCAGGCAGGATGAGCTGTCTAAGGAGGAAGAAATGAAAACAACCCAGAGGAGGTCATGTCCTGTTGGAAGCAACAGCAAGCAGAAGGTAGAGGGCTCACTCTGCTGCAGGCATCGTGATCTGGGGCCAAAGGGACTGCATGGATCCTGTCTTCCCATCCTGGAGTGCTAAACTCGATCACAAATTTCCTTCCTACGTCCTCGGCAGAACCGGCCAACCGCTCGCACATGGGCTGCTGCGAAAGCATAGGTTTCTTTTACTGCAGTTCTTCACAGCCTTATCCTAAGAGCTCAGCTTGGACGCAGTCATCTGGGAGTCAGCGTTTGGGGTCCTTCTATCTTTGACACACTTGATTAGTGCACAAAGAGGGGGGTCCCAGCAGCATGGACCAGTCTTGAAGAAAACAGAACCATAGCATCCCCAGCCTCAACCCTGTTTCCAGATCCAATTGTCTATGGTTGCCTCACAACCTAAGAAAAAGAACCACTTTTTTTGATAGGGTAGGGTCTCCTTATGTAGCCCCAAGTGGCCTAGAAGCCATATATTTACTATATAGACAAAGCCGGTCATGAAACTCAAGGATGTGCCCATCTCTGCCTCCAGAGTGCTGTGATTAAAAGTGGCCACCACCATGCCTGGCTGCTTTCCCCACCCCAGTGGCATTCTCTGCTTCTTGTTTGTGTCTGAACAGTACTCTGTTGTGTTTTGACAGCACATCTCTGTCCATTCATCCCTGAGTCCATAACTGTCTAGCAGGGTTACTGCTGCAGTAAACATACCCATAGTCTCTTATAAAGACAGAATCAAGACTGAACTTGGGAGAGACGGAAAGCAAAACATGGCTATCTTGGGGAAATAGGCCAAATTGCTTTTGAAGTCAGAATAGCTCCCTAGATATGTCAGGCTCTTATGGGGTTGGCTGGGGAAGTAACAGAGTTGGATGCCAGCCACAGGACAGTCCATAGGGACCATGCAGACATCACAGGGAAAGGCTGTCCTGTTTGGAGGTTCCTGTGGCATGTGTGACCCATGAGGTGAAGGATGTCCTGAGCTGACTGTAGTCCAGCTCACCTTTGAGCCAACAGCCTCTGATGGTGACTGGGGTTTCATAGAGGATGGGTGCCTCAGTTCAGCGTCAAGAACATGACTCTGGTCCCCTCTGCACTTCCAGCTCTCCTCATGAATAAGCTAGCTATATAGTTAACTAATGAGCCCAGTTACTCTGAAGTCAGCTTTTTTAAAAAGCCACTCTTTAGTACCATGAACTAATTGCATGTGTTAATAAGGTTAAGTGTGATGTTTCCATATGTGTACATAGTGTTCATTGATTAAATCCACCTTTTTCATCAACCCTTCTCAGGCTCATAGTCATGGTATAATTCTATGTTCCAGAGGTCAAATCTGTCCTTGGAAGATTAGATCAGCTGAAAAAAATCAGCTCCTGCGTAGTGGTCACTTAATCATTGTTTCCTGGATGAAAACAGGGAAATTAAAGAAATAGGCCTTTGAGGTTGAGTGCTTGGCCGTGAGCCAGGGGAAAACCCCTCTAGGCAACGCTCGGAGAGATCCTTCAGGAGATTTCTCAGCTTCCAGCCACCCTGCAGAGTTCATCATCAAGCACACTCCAGCTTTTTCTGACACCAACCAGTACAAATGAGACCAGATCTTAGGACAGAACCCCTTCAGACTTTAAGAAAATTATAAAACGACAGGTAACTGATAAACCATGTAGTTCACCACAGGAAATCAATGCTCTTAACTTGGCCTTGAAGGATGAAAAAATGGTCCAGCACTCAGAGAGGCATGAACATGAGGGGACCCAGAAAGAAGGTGAGAACACTTGTAGTCTCCACGGTACACGTGCTTAATACCAACTTTAACTTCTGGGAGGTGGCGGCAAGATGATCCATTGTAACTTGAAGGCCAGCCTAGGCTCCAACCTGAGACTCTGATTCAAATATAGAACAGTGGGCTGCTTAGACCAAGTGATTTCCTGTTTTGAAGTGTGAGAACGTGGTACTAAAGGCTAAGAGACAGACCACATCTTAGGTCTATCACAAGTTCATGGGGCAGAAACAGCCTAAGAAGACTACTCTGGGGGTAGCGCAGAGTTCCAGAGCCAAGAATGGGAGGCAGGAGGCCCGATGATTGTCGCAGGAATGTGAAGGCAGTGTGGAGCCCACCCTGAATTCCTTGAAACCTGTCGGGTTTTTTTTTTCTCTGCTATAATTCTAATGTAAACCCTTTTGCTAATAGGGGCAGTATCTTAAGTGTGGGACACATGACTAGTGGTGACATGAAAGCTGCTCTAGGAGCCACAGAAAAGTGAAAAGATGTGTCTGTATAAATACAAACAATTGCCAGTCCCACACTCAGAACCAGCTTATCCAGACAAGCCTTACCTTAAGACTCATAGATTGGAAAGCTGTATTCTTTAAAAATATATGCCTTTATTTATGGTACCAAAGTTTAAACTGAGGACCTCACACAGACTAGGCAAGTGTTCCACCACTGGCTACATCCCAAGCCTTCTGTTACTTTGTATTACTAACACAGGGCCTCAATAAGTTGCTCAAGGTAACCTTGAACTCGTTTTTGTAGCCCAAGAAGGCCTGGAGCTTCTCCTCCTCTTGCTTTGGGCTCCTGAACAGCTGGGATTGCCGGCTGGTGTCACCAGACCCTATGTTTGATATTTTTAACACCCAAACCAAAAACTGCCCCCAGTGTTCCTTCAACCATCAAAGACCTTTTACTAGAAAGGGACTCCTTGCCCCGTTCTGTTTTATTCCTGAGTGGGCTGGTAGGGTCTGGATTCAAACAACCGTGCAGACTTCTCAAGCTGAGTTCAGATTTCCTGAAAACAATTCTGACTTTAGAGAGCTCATGACGTAAGGGCTGACTCTCCCCCATGAGTTCCCAGAGCTGCCCACTTCAAATAAGTACAAGAAACAATCTTATAATTGTCTTCCAAATTTTGTGATAATTCCAGAAATTAAAATCTGCAGGGTTTCAAAGACAATGTAAGACCCTTTCTCAGCCTGAACCAACTTGGGAGAACCACCGTCAGGCAGTTCTGAGGCTAGGTAAACAATTCCGGTTCACATTGAAGTAAAACAGTGACCTATTTTTAGAGACCAAGGGTTTTAGTGTTTTACCATTCCGGAAATAAACATCGTCACTGTTCCTTGGGTTTCATGGGCACAGCTGTCTGGGTGGCGACGTAAACATCCCTTGGCCAGTGTTGTGAATCCGAACACAACACTGTCGGCTGGTGTGTGAGAACCGGGAAATGAAGCTGACTCGAATAGCACAAGAATCAACCCAGCCTCCTTATCTATTCTAACTGAAGAGAGACCTACCAGACGATACATCCTCGAAGCTCTTCAAGGTTAGTCCTTCCTAGCCATCCACACTTCTGCAGCAAGTGCAAACGCTCTGAGGAAACTATTGTTTTGTTCTGTCTCACCCTCTGTGTTTTATGGATTGTGAAAGCTAAGAGATCAAGGAAGATTCCCCTCCTAGAATGAGCTAACTTCCAAGACAATCCACCTGCTTTAAATGGGGGCTCCACCCTCAAGATGGAAATGCCCTCAAACACCAGTTACCACCACATAGGAGATAAGGATTCACCATAGAAACTTGGGGGAAGACCATTAGGTGGCCCAGCAGGCTGTGTCCTACTCGTTCCTTGCGGACTGTGTACATACTACAGATCTTCCTTTGATGACGTAAGCTTCTGACAAGTGTCACCAATCAGTCTCTTCTATATAAATTAGAAACACACACATACAGAGTACTTGTCTGAATAGGATGTCAGGACAAATCATATTTCACGGGAACCAGCATCTCTGTGTTATAGCTTTCCTCTGATTTAGGCATACCTCTCCTGACTTCTCATACCTAAAGGCTTGGGCCTCTTTACCTTTCCCTTGGGCCGCTTTGGTGGCTCTGAACTGCTCCTAGACCCTCAGAGGGGGGTAACCAATGACTACTTGCAAGCTAAGTTTAGTCTACAAATGTACCTTACTTGGCTGTTATATTGTAACAGTTGCTTATTTGTATGTTTGTTGTTTTGTGTGTCTGAGCATCAAACCCAGGTCCTTGGACATGCTAGGCAGGTTGCTGCACCAATGAACTAGGCACCTTGTTTGTTTGTTTGTTTGTTTTGCTTTGGTTTTGCATGCCAGAAACATTGTATGTTCCAACAAAACATTTCCACAACCTAGAGTCTGAGGTTCCTTGTAGAACACAAAAGTTTAATGTGAGTATATTAGTCAGTATCTGCTAAGAAATCAATAGTTTGCTTCTCTGTTATGGAGAAAAGGAATGGGGAATGTTCAGTCTGGAATGCCGGGAAGGGAGGTGGTGTCGGAGGGGCCTGAGCCAGATGACATGACTATCATCAGAGTTCCAAACTGAAATATGGAAGGCGTCTATTTTTTTAATTAGGGATTTTTTTTCAACTTTAAAAAACTTTCTGAACAGTACCACTTTTCACACTTTATTGATAACAAGATAATGGTACCTTAAAAACCCCAATTTCAGAGCAGACTAATGCAATAGAAGTTCTGATATTTACTGCATGCTATTCAAAGAAATCAAAGGTAAGTTTGTCCTTACCAGCCTGCTGTTATGATATCTTTTTGTGTGTTTTGAGTCAGGGTTTCTGTCTGTAGCTGTGGCCATCCTGGAATTCACTCAATAAAAACCAGGCTAACCTGGACTCGGGGATTGCCTGGCCCCCCCTCCTGAGATGTGGTTATTACAGGTGTTCGCCACCACGCTTGGCTCAATGCCATGGTCCCTGTCACCTGGAATAACTAAGATTCTACAAAGGACGACAAGAAGCCCACCAGACGGCATGACGGGATCAGTAAGGGAGTGGGGAGTGCAGGGAAGCAGTCAGCCTAGGACAGACCACACGGAACTCTTTCTGTGGATACTCTCTTACACAAAATTAGATGTAAATGCATTGGAGCCACCATAAGAACCAAGAGATGTTTACATGCAAATTGGGTTTTATAGTCTTTCTTATCTTTTATCTGAGAAGTCATCAACCACATCCCCAGGAGACCACAAAACACCTTTACAGAGAAATATCAAAGAACTCCTAGGAGGAGCCACCCAGCATCCTGTGCCAACCACTTCCGTGTTGCTGATATAAAACATTGACACAAATCAGCTTGGGAGAGGGAAGGGTTAGGAGTTACGGTCTACCGTGGGAGGAGCCACGGCAGGAGCCGAGACAGAGCACACTGCAACACCGCTTGTTCACTTGCTTCCCGGTTCACGGACAGCTAACTTTTCTTATATGAAGCAGGCCTGCTGACAAGGAATGGCGTTGCTCACAGTGGGCTATGCCCTTCTACATCAATGAGAAATCAGTAAAATAGCCCGAAGTCCAATGCAGATGTTCAGCTGAAGCTCCCCCTTCTCAAATATGTCAAGTTGACAACCAAGGTTAGCCATCACACCTCCCCAGAGGAGCCACCAAATGCCTCCTGGAGAAACACCAAACTCTTTCCGCAGAAAATATAGTGAGTTCCAGGCCAGTCAGGGCTGCATAGTGAGATCCTGTCTCAAAGGGGGAAAAAACAAAAAACATAAAAACAAACAACAGCAACAACAAAAACCTGGCAATGAACAAAGAGACACCTTGTGTTGTTCTTACATTAGTCAGGGGCAGAGCAGATGGAAGTCCTTTGTTCATCCTAGATTGATGCCTGGCTTGGTAGCCAAACCTGTTTATTTGAAGGACTCATAAAAATTAAATCAAATCAAATCCAGGCAGCACAATGCAGGAGGAGGAAGACAGGCAATGACCCGTGCTTTGCCATGCTATGCAGTATGGGCAGGAAGAGACACCCACAGATCTGCCCCCCATCCTAAGGCACAGGCAAGCTATAGACACATAGAGCCCTGCCTACCAGAGACCTTTGGACCACCATGCCACCCACGGACCTCTCCTCCTGCTCAAGGCAAAGGCAGGCATAGGCACCCACTTGCTGGTTCACCAGGCAGCACAGATGGAGGATGTCACACAGGGACCCACCAGCACATGGCCAGCCTGCAGCAGGAACAACCACAATGTGTGAGCATGTGGTGGTCAGATGGGAGAGAGAGAAGTGGAGCAGCTTGAGTGTTCTGAAGAGAGATAGAACTGGAGACTTGGGGTGGAGAGAAAAGCCTGTTGTGAGTGACCAGTCCCACCACGGGGGTCATGGTAAGATCCCAACCCTGGCTGCTGCTGAGAGCCATGTCTGGGTCTGTAGCTATGCAGTGGCGGGGGTCAGTGTCAATTTCTGAGGCTCATACTACCACCGGAGAGCATGGGGACATCCCTGGTCAGGATAGCCACCTGGGATCACATGGATGTTCAGAGGCTGTGCAGGACCAGCTCTGCCCCTCACCCTCATGGGCCAGGGCACTCTGCAGAGCTAGTCCCACCTCTCACCAGTGGCAGCACTTGTGTGGGTAGGAGACTGAGCCCTGCACCCAGCCCAGGCAGCATAGTGGAGCTGGTCTTGGTGGTGAGGGTGTAGAAGAGCCACCATGGAGAGCATGAGTGTGGGATAGCTGACTCCTGGTAGTCAGGAGAGCTAGCCGCAGCACGTGAGAGAGTGGGCCTGCATTTCTCCTGGACAGCACAGTAGAGCTGCCTTTGCTATATGTGGTGGGGGACACAGGTAAGCCAGCCCCAGGGGTGTGAGAGAGGGAGAGCTGGCCCAGCCCCTCAAAGGTTGAATCACATGGGAGAGTGGCTCTGCACCTTCACTGGGCAGCACAGTGGAGCTGGCTCTGCAGATGTGGGTGCAAGTGAGCTGCCCCCAGAGCATGAGAGCAGGAGAGCTGACTCTGTCTCCTGAAGGTGATGATGACATTGGGTGGCCTAGCCAGAGCAATGATGGAGAACTCCGCCTGTGGGTGCAGATAAGGGAGAGCCAGCATGCTGACCAGTTCAGGCCCAGATCCAAGGGTCTATGTTGGCCCACCCCAAAAATCTATATCATCTGCAAATGATTGGGGTGCATGAAAGGCCGCTCTTGCAGAGCCAAAGCTGCAGGGTTTCCATGACAGCACAACAACAGGATAACCTGGAGAAGGCTTGGTAAAGATCCAATATTAATGGGTCACAAAGGCCAGAGACCTGGAACCAGACTCACTGCAATGAACATTTGCAAGTGAAGTCGTGTGGTCAGAGGGATACACTGTAGGACACATTGTGACATACTACAGTTTCCACGATAAGATGTTTTCTATGCTTTGATGTGTGTGTGTGTGTGTGTGTGTGTGTGTGTGTGTGTGTGTGTGTGTGTGTGTGTGTGTGTGTTTATTTGGGGAGCTGTTCAAGAGCAAAAGGCAGTTATGAGGGGATAGGAAAATGAATGGGACTAGACATATGATGTGAAACTTACAAAGAATCAATAAAAGATTTTAAAAGATTCTTCCCAGAACATCACCAAACACCTCCCCAGACGAGCATCAGACACTTGCAGAGAAACGCTAAGCCCCTTCCTAAGGACTCGTGCAGCGTTCCAGAGGAACACCAAGCACTGCACACACCTACAGCGCTCGGACTGCCATCTCTAGATGGAGTTTCTGCTTCCAGTCACACTGCTTTCCTGCACAGCTCGGTCATGTCTGCTCTATCTTTCAAGACTATGACACAGGCTGCTTCCTCCTGAGAAGATTTTCACCTCTCAAACTGAAAAATAAAGGCCCCTTTGAATTTCCTGCGTCTTCTCATGCTCTTCATTGATCTATATATAATGATTTATCTCTCTCTCTCTCTCTCTGGCTCTCTACTAAACTGTAAAATGATCAAGTGTTCATTTTATGGTTCCTATATGCAAACTATAGTAAAACACAGTCACTTAATTAAAAAACAAGAATTTTTTTCCTTTTTAGTATAACTTTTCAAGATATCTAACAGAGCCAACAATTTCCCCAAACTCCCCTAGACTGGTTGGTTGTTTTGTTAACTTGACATGTGGAAGAGGGAAACTCAGCTAAGGAATTATCCACATCAGATTGTCCTGTAGAAGACTTTCTTGATTAATTATTGATGTGGGTGGGCCCAGCTCACTGTGAATGGCAACACCCCTGGGCTGGTGGTCCTGGGTTCTATAAGAAAGCAGGCTGAGCAAGAGATGGAGAGTAAATCAGTAAGCAGCATTCCTCTATGGTCTCAGATTAAATGCCTGCCTCCAGGTTCCTGCCTTGAGTTCCTGCCCTGACTTCTCTCAGTGATGACTGTGATCAGACATGTGAGCCAAGTAAACTTTTCTCTCTCCACATTGCTTTTTCACAACAACAGAAAGCAAACTAGATCAATATCACACTGAAGACTGGGACCACATTGGAGTGGCTGCCAGAACTAACGACATTTTCTGGGAGTTCAAGATCTCTTAAGCCAGATATAGAAGTGTAAGTGCACATAAGTGGAGACCTAAACAAAGCAAACTTGTCTACCAGAAAGAAGATAGAAATACACTATCCTTCTTGACGTCTAACTCCAGGTCACTAATACAGTTATGAGAAAATGGAAACTTTATAAGATATTTTTCCATTTTTTCTTTTTTCTTTTCAATTTGGTTTTTCTAGATGGAGTTTCTCTACGTAGCCCTGGCTGTAGTTCTGAACTCACTCTGTAAACCAGGCTGGCCTTGGACTCAGAAATCTGCTTGCCTCTGCCTCCTGAGTGCTGGAATTAAAGGCAACATACCCAGCATAAAACGTTATTCTTAAGAGAATAATTTATATACATTTGTGCTAGAT
Organism: Uromys caudimaculatus; assembly: GCA_028551405.1. Taxonomy (NCBI): domain Eukaryota; kingdom Metazoa; phylum Chordata; class Mammalia; order Rodentia; family Muridae; genus Uromys; species Uromys caudimaculatus. The sequence continues at coordinate 1,602,895 of CM052707.1, read as the reverse complement.
AATACTATGATATATTGAGTGCTTATGTAAGAAAAATAGCTACTGATACAGACACAGGAAAATAGCAACATGAGAAAAATGGACTACTATAATAGAATAAATTAGAAATGCTATCAAAATGTAACATATGGGACCAGAGAAGGAGCTCAGCAGGTTGGGGTGCCTTGCTGTCCAGAGTTTGATCCCCATGCTTGAAAGAGAGAACTAAATCCCACAGGTTATCCTCTGTGTATGTGCGCTCTCTCTCCCTCTCTCCCTCCCTCCTTCCCTCCCTCTCCCTCCTGAGCTCTCTCTCTCTCTCTCTCTCTCTCTCTCTCTCTCTCTCTCACACACACACACACACACACACACGTGCACACACATACACACACTGTCTCTCTGACACACACAAATCATAAACATTCTAAAATTCCACCTTCAGGGGCTGGAGAGATGGCTCAGAGTTTATGAAAGATTACTGATCCTGCAGAGGACCTGGATTCAGTTCCCAGCACTCACACACAGCTCACAACCACCTGCAACTCCAGTTGCAGAGATCCTAACAGCTTCTTGTGACCTCCACGGGCTCCTGAATACACGCTGTGCACACTCACACATGTAAAATAAAACGTTTTGTAATTGACCTTCAAACAGCAAGTGTGCTAGTAACTATGTTACAAACCTGGGATGCTTAGAATTATGGTTGTTCTCTTTTCCCATGTGTGCCTCTCACTTTTCTTAGAATCTATGTAGAAATAATAATGGATGACAAATAGTGTAATTCAGAGTATGCAGAGCTAGTATCTCTGATACTCAAGGGTAGAAGAAAATGAGTGTCCTAGCACAGAAGAATAAAAGGTAAACCTTGTTTACTCAAGCCCTTGATGGATTAGATGATGTTGGTCCCTACTGATGAGGTAGGTTTTCTTCAGCCCACCTAACTGCCCAATGCAAATTTATTATGAGAAAAAATGATATGAATTTATATTCCATATATTCTGATTAGCAACTGTGTGGATGTAACATAGTCTCTCTGGGTTAATGTGTTGGTACAGTTGGTCCCCACTGGGTGGCACTGTTTAGGGAGGTTATAGAACTTTCAGAATTATCCAGCTTTTTGACATCCCAATATGGGAAATTGTATCTACAATATGCAGGGCCTCATTCCTAGCTCTCCCAGGCTCAGGCAGCCTGGAGGACAAGTTGGTCACATCCACTAGGAGGTGGGGCTGGGCCTCAGGAAGTAAATCACTGAGGGGCTAGCCTGCGCTCTCTGATTCCAATGGTAGCCTCCAGCTCCAGTTGTCCCCACTGACAAGCAGTTCCCAGTGTTCCTCCCTGTTGTGACGAACTGTGCCGCCTCACCCTTCCCCCTGCATTGCTGCTTCTACCAGGTGCTTTGTCGCAGTGACTAAGAAGGAAACTGATGATGTGTGCGCAGAGCTCGCACACAGCACGTGGCTGTTACGGGTGTGCTATGTAGACCTTTCTGTGAAACGCTTCAGTGCTTTCACATTTACGACGATGAACACATTATCTCCACATTCACACCCTTCCTCATACAGAATTCATTCTTCAGAAGTCCGATTTGCGCCAACGCTCTGGAATATACTTGTTGCATCAAAAATAACTTCATCTAAAGGAGTAGTTTAAGAATTTTTAGTTTAACATCTAGCATATAGGTAAATTTTAAGACATTCTATTTGAATCATATTAATCTTAATGATGCAATAAATTTAACATAAGAGCCTCCCAAAGTAATATGCAATCATTGTTGAAATAAAACTAGAAATTGGCTTATTCGCAGCAAATGTTTATCTTGTATCTAACTTACTAGAAAACTAAGATGAGCCTAACTCGTCCTTAGTGTGCAATGGAACAGTGGTTACTCTGTTCATAATGATCCCTCAAGGGCACTACAAGAATCTAAAATGCCTTCTAAACCACCAAAGAAAGAATGCACTAGATTTAGAGAACTTCATTGTAAAAATTGCTTGATTGTGCTAAACTCCCTGGAAATTGACTAGCCTACATTGGTATTTACAGCTATCTAGGTTGTCAGGCCAAACTGTCTGTCAGAATGATCAGTGTTCGGCATGTTTGCACAACCTGGAGTATCTGTGCAGTCATCTAAATGCGTCCAGAGAGTGTGTGGGATGCTGGCATGCCCCTGGGTTTCTCACTCGCAGCTTACCCTGAGAGTAGCATGTGATGAGGCGATGGGACTCTAGCTCCACCTGTAAAGTAACAGAAAGGGCACTTGAGCACAGCGGCTATGAATCCTAAGAGGAGGACGCCAGTAGGATGTGGGCGCATGCTCAGTACTCAACAGGCCCCACTAGGGGGTGTGGCGGGCTCTCTGCAGAGGAGGATCCCAACAGAGCCATTCTTCAATGTTCCTTGGTAGAAAAACAATACATTCTCCTCCTGAGAAATGGAAGACAAGACCACGGAGGCTACAGGTTTGGGACCAGCACTCAAAGGAGAGATCACCCATGCTAGTTAAAAAGGATAGGAAAAAATGTATATATAAAATATATAAAAATAAATATTATTATATTGTATATAAGTATATATACTTTTATATAAATATATATTATATACAAATATATTACATATTATATATTATATTACATGTTATACTGGCTGGTTTTGTGTCAATTTGACACAAGCTGGTTATCACAGAGAAAGGAGCTTCAGTTGAGAAAAATGCCTCCATGAGATCTAGCTGTAAGGCATTTTCTCAATTAGTGATCAAGGGGGGAGGGCCCCTTGTGGGTGGTACCATCTGTGGGCTGGTAGTCTTGGTTCTATAAGAAAGCCAGCTGAGCAAGCCAGAAGGAAGCAAGCCAGTAAGCAGCATTCCTCCATGGCCTCTGCATCAGCTCCTTGACCTGCTTGAGTTCCAGTCCTGACTTCCTTACGTGATGAACAGCAGCATGGAAGTGTAAGCTCAATAAACCTTTTCCTCCCCAACTTGCTTCTTGGTCATGATGTTTGTGCAGGAATAGAAACCCTGACTAAGACATATGTTATATTTAGATTATATTATATATTTTATATTTTATATAATATATATTGTTTGTTATATATATTTTATATATAAATATATTTTTATATATGTGTGTGTATGTGTGTGTGTGTATATATGTGTGTATGTATATGTATGCTGACCAGCACACAAAAGAGCCACTGTCGAGTCACTGCACAAGTCTACTGAGAGTTCAAGAGTCCCAAGGGAAACAGTGGGCAACCAGGATTGCAGGTGTCAGGCATGGACCATGACAGAACTATTTAAATTTAGTTTATTAAAGATAACTTGACGAGACACAGAGGCACAGGCCTTTAATCCCATCACTTGGGAGGCAGAGGCAAGTGGATCTCTACAAAGTGCGTCCAGGACAGCCAGGACTCTGTTACACAGAGACACCCTGTCTCAAAAACAAACAAAATTGGAAGATAAATTAATAACTTCATAATTTGGTTCCTTCATTATTCTAAGCATGTAAAAAGTGCTTAATAGCCCCATGTGGCCAGCAGCTACCATGCCAGACAGTATGGTATCACACTAGAAAGTTTCACTGGACTTTCTAGAAAGCCACACTGGAGTCCAAGCCAGAGCCTTGCACACTTTCAGATAAGATGGAACTCCAGGTACAGCAGTCTACCCTCCCCTATCGGAGCTCCTTACCAAGAGGCACATTCGTGGGTAGGTCAGCAGGAAGGATGTGGCAGTGGGCATCCCTGTGCCCTGCCTGCTAACTGGTTTCACAGATCAGAGGGCACAGAAGCCCAATCCTCTGAGGCTGCTGCTGCTTCCATGAGGCTCCTAGCCACAGGGAATAATTAGCTTCCCTCAGAAGGAGAAACATACATAAGTTTGACTCTTTTTTTCCCACCAGAGATGGAGACCCATTCACTTCAACCCCTCCCATCTTTAGCTGGGCCAAACCCATGGGGAGAGAACTGCGGGCCAGCTCGCTCAGTCTCCCCACCTTGAAGACAGCCATCTCTGCTCAGAAAGGGGCAAATGTTTGTGACTCAAATGGCCCTTATTAGTCATTGTGTGCTCTAGAATAAACGGGTGTCTCTAAGGACCTTCTGCTTCCTGCGGCCAATGCTTTAACCTCCACCTCACCTTAAAGTTCATGGAGCCTGAGAAGAATGCTCTCCAGCTCAACAATTGACTGTATCTTAAGCACAATAAGCTGATCTTTAAAAAAAAAAAAAAAACAGGGCCGAAAGTCAAACCTTGTAAAATAATTCCAACATTTTATAGTGTTGTTCTGATTACATACAATTCCCACAAGAAGGGAAGTCCCTTTAAAATAAGGACTATTCAATACTAGTCCAGGATTTCCTCTTGTTGTTGATAATTTCCTCCTAACAGAAGACAGGACACAGTGCACAGGGAATCCAAAGGAGGGTCCGGAGACAACGCGGCAGCTGCATTCTGCAAGGAACAGTGTTCGGTTTAATTGATGTTTTCCTTGCAAAGAAAGAGTGAGTGCAACTATTTTTATCCAGAACAGAATAGATTCTCTTAAACTTAGGGCTCCCCCACCCCCACCTAGTTTTATATATAGTCAGAATCATAACCTATACCCTTGCAAACTCAACATTTCCATAAGAAGAGTCGTGAACCATAGACAAAGTGATGTGCCATGTTCTGAACAATCAAGACTTTACCAGTTAGAATCATGGACAGTTTGGTTCAAGCGTCGTGTCTTCAATCAGTCCTGTCATCTCAACAGAGATGGCTCAGAGAAAAGACATCTCTATTTCTGTGAAGTTTAAGGTTCTTCCTCTCCGCTGGAACACTGACACTATGTGTAGTCACCAATTCGGCCCACCTATAAAGGCTGAATGATGGCCTATCATTTTGTGTGGTTGAGATCTCTCTAGGCAAACAATAACCTTGACTCTTGTATACACAAGGGCAAGTACATCAGTAAGCAAATTTTGGCAGAACATTTTTCCAATTTCCTCTCAGTCAGAGAAACATAATTCAACCTTCACAATTTGGCCTGACATGCTAGAAATAAATGAACACCATCTTTTGTCCAAGTACTTAAACATATGCAATGAAGATGATGAGTCTTTGCTTAGACTGAATTAGGCAAAAGCTTCAGTTATGCAAATAACACTGCTTGGGGGAAGAGTGAGTGGGACAGGATTAGAGTAGGAAATACTGATGCTCTCTAGCACGTGAATTCTTCAGATTTAAACAGGAGCAGTTCTTTTTTTGTTGGTTGGTTTGTTTGTTTGTTTGTTTCTCGAGACAGGGTTTCTCTGTGTAGCCCTGGCTGTCCTGGAACTCACTCTGTAGACCAGGCTGGCCTCGAACTCAGAAATCTGCTTGCCTCTGCCTCCCAAGTGCTGGGATTAAAGGCGTGCGCCACCACTGCCCGGCTTGGGAGCAGCATACTATAGTCAACATAGCCCAGAGCTCAGTCACGGGTGTTCAGCATTTTTAAATAAATAAATGAAGACTGCATGTAAAATCAAATTCATTTTCATAGTAATACTGCTTTTTTTTTTCAAGTTACCTCAGCAGTCTGGGGGCTAACGTGAATTAACAATTAGAGCAATGAAAACATTCTTTGGCTTCCAACTGTGTACACAGAGTTAAGTAGTGGGAGCTGGGGCTGGAGAGATGGTTCAGTGGGTAAGAGCACTGACTGCTCTTCCAGAGGTCCAGAGTTCAATTCCCACCAACCACATGGTGGCTCAACCATCAGTAACAGGGTCCGATGCCCTCTTCTGGTGTGTCTGAAGATAGTGACAGTGTACTCATTTATATAAAATAAATAAGTCTAAAAAAAGAGAAAGTGGGACCTAAGGTCTAAACAGGTTAGCTAGCTGCATATATTCTAACCTAGTAATTCTTTTCTGGAGACTTGGTCTCCTTATCTGTCAGCAACTGTAGCAACAAAAGTCTACCTTACATGAGAAGAAAGTTTGTGCTGGGAAGGGGACAAGGTGGTGTTTGTGGTGCCTATGTTTGTGCGTGCACACGTGTCAGTGAGCTGTGTGTGGAGGCCAGAGTTTGTCTTCTTCCTCTGTGTCTCCCTTTATCTCCCTTGGCCTTACTTTTTACATAGTTGCTTTCATTAAACCGGTGCTTGCCATTTCAGCCAGAATGGCTGGCCAGGAAGCATGTGGAATCTTCCGGTCTCTCCTCCTCCAGTGCTGAGGATAACAGGTGCTCACCTCCACTCCCAGCTTTGACATAGATGCTGGGATTCAAACTCAGGTCTTCTCACCTGCAGAGCAAACAGTTTACTCACTGAGCCATCTCCCCAGCTCCAGAGAAGTCTTTAAAGGAATAAGTGACATAAAGAGCTAATCATGAGGTGGACCATGGTAATCATATTCTGTGTGCCCTGTCACTTGATTGCCTGTCACCTGATCTTCTGGCCTAAAGACACTATTTTTCTTCTCTCCAATAAGAGCTGGTCCCAAAGTCACGGCGACTTCAAAGCTGTGCAGACCACAAGAGCATTTGTGTCTTCCATATCCCCTCCCAATGAGCACACTTAAAAGACTTCCTTCACATGCACCAGAGCTGTGCCATTTTCCAGCCAGCTGTTGAAAGTGAGCCCCAAGTCTCACTAGGTCTCATTCAGTCTGCATTCGCAGTACCACACAGTCCCACTGAAATGCCTTTTTAGTGTTCTGCCTCTTTGTTTGAGGTCCTGGCATGGATCCTTCGAGACTCGGCTGGGAGAAAATCTCCATGGCAGACACCACACTGCATTCAAAACAACCCCTGGCTTTTGAATATGGTTGACCTTGTTACTCTGTTCTCTTCCTGTGGTGCTTTCTGGAAAGTATCTGAGTCCTTCCTGTAAAGCAGCTACTGTTCCCAGGACAAGCACAGGCATGCCTCAAGTCAGCTGGGGCTCTCACTGAGGTCTCTTATCCTCCCTTGACCCCACAGAAGTCAAGAGCAATTCTTCAAGCTTGGGATTATTTGATCCCTGAGATGTTATATGATAAAATACCAAAGACACAGGCCAGATCCATGCAAGGGGCAGTGGAAGTTTTAGTGGCTGGAAGAGCCAGTCCTCCAGCATCCTCGTCTTTACCTCAGAGAAGTCCTGAACCGATCATTCCAGCCTCATTTCCTTACTGACTTCCAGATTTTGACTCAGGTTGTACTCTTAACTGTGCTGTGCAAAGATCATTGTAATCCATGCATGCAAAGAACAGAAGGGACTCTTTGGAGAGTTGGAAAGGACATTTTGTGGAAACTTTAGCTTCAGTCTGTGTTAGCCTTCTGTCTAAACTCCACCCCACAGTTACCTGGCAACAGCCAGGTTTGCTCCTCCCCATAGTTGCCTGGCAACAGCCAGGTTTGCTCCTCCCCATAGTTGCCTGGCAACAGCCAGGTGGGCCTGGCCCACTGTAAAAGGGGCTGCTTGCCCCTCCTCTCTCCCTTGTCTCTCCACATGGTCATGGCCAGCCTCCACTTCTCTCCCTCTCTCTGCCTTTCTCTGCCTCTACTACCCTCTTAACTCCCCTCCGCATGCCCTGAATAAACTCTATTCTATACTATACCATGGTGTGGCTGGTCCCTCTGGGGGAAGGGATGCCTCCGCATGGGCCTGCTGAGGCACACCCTTCCCCCGCACCTCTCCCCATACACCCATAGAACATATATCTCTTTATCTTTTTATAAACACATCAGTCTGGGGCTTATACACCCTAAAGCTGGTCCCCAAATGGGGACTACTCAACAGGCATAGAAATAATTGATCTTTGCAGATCTCACAAAATATGTGATTAGCTAGACATGTTTCTAAGACCCTGGAAGACTTCAGAAGGGTCCACACAAAGAGGAGGCTCCACAGTCCACAGTGCAGCTGTCCTTGGCTCTTCCCATGTCCACTCCAGGCACAAGAGTCAGATGCATTTTTTTGCATCCATGAGAAGAAGAGATCAGTCCAGCAGCTGATGGCTTCAGAGCTGAAGGGTCAGCTTTGAGGACCAAATGAGAAGCAGTCCACAGGTCCATCCAAAGTTTGGGTCCTTTTAACTGCTCTTGGCCGGTGGTCCTCATCGTTTGCACCCTGGCACTTCTCTGTTTGCTACTTTTACGTGTAGTTTCTTTGCAGCTACATTGGCTGAGAAAGAACCTTTTTAATCTCGTTGCTTTAAGCATCCTTGAAGGTCCCTCACCGGAGAGGGGAGGAGTTGAGCATTGTTTTGTTTTGTTTTGTTTTGTTCCTAAACTCTGCAAATAATAGAAGAAACCCGATTGTTTGTATCGGGCGCACCTGCTTCCCCGACAGGGTGAGGCAGGCGTTTGTTTTTCTCTCTCAACCCCCACTCTCCTTTTATCTTGGCTGCACATGCTTTGCTGTTTGGTGGGAAGTTTTGTGGCTCCTGATTTCTTGGGGAACTTCCTATCCCAGGGAACTCCGAGATTCTCCCCAGAGGCCCCCAGAGACAATTGTTTTGTTGCCCCACCCTCCGACCACACCACCATATAAAGAGGCACCTGAGCATACAAGATGTTCCGAAAGCAGCCGAAGAAATATCTTGCAGCAAGGTTGCCTATGTAGATGTGCAGCCAAACTATGCATGCATGCTTGAATGCATTCCCACAGCCAGGAATGCATGTCACACAAAGAGGGAGGGAGCCTGTGTTTTCGCTCTATGCATTCTCTTTAGTCTTTTTTTTTTTTTTTTAAAGATTGATTTATTATATGTAAGTACACTGTAGCTGTCTTAAGACACTTTCTTCTCATTCCGGCCCCTCTCACTATAGCTGTCTTGAGAGACCCCAGAAGAGGGCATCAGGTTGGTTGTGAGCCCCCATGTGGTTGCTGGGATTTGAACTCAGGACCTTCAGAAGAGCAGTCAGTGCTCTTAACCGCTGAGCCATCTCTCCAGTCCCTCTTTTCATCCATTTCTCTGATATACACATACCTATATATGTATGTAAAAATATAATTTTACCATTTATTAAAGATTAAAGCAAATTTGCATACTAATGAAAGGGGTGCACTTGTTTATTTATCCTTTTATTATTGGAATGTGTGTGTGTGTGTGTGTGTGCGTGTGTGTGTGTGCGTGTGTGTGTGTGTGCTTGGGAAATTAGTTCTCTAGCTGGCAGTCAAGTCACTAGGTGTGTGTGACAACTGGTTTTGTCCACTTAGCCATTGCACTGGCCCTTATTTGCTTTTATGTAAAGAATTAAAATGTGGCTGAATATTTGATACTGCCGCAGGAAGAACATCTGCAGCAGCCTTTTGAGCTGATTGATATGTCCAGTTTATAACTATCAGTGCTGAGACCACATAAACATGCAGCTCAGTGTAGCAGAAGTGGGCCTAGGACCATTTTTAAAAGTCTTGCAATCTGGCCCCTTTTGTTTGCTTTCTTTGGTTTGGGGGGACAGGACAAGGTCTCATGTATCCCAGGCAGGCTTCACACTTACTGTCCATCTGAAACTGGCCTTGTACTTGATCCTCCTCTCTACCTCTTACATGCTGGGACTACAAGTATACTATCTCACCTGGCAGAAATGCTGCCATCATTCTAAGCCAAAATTCACTGAAAAAAAAAAAAAAAAAAAAAAAAAAGTCCAACAGCAATTTTTAAGATAAAGCTTTCTTTCTTGAGACAGGGAATTATGTACCCCAGGCTGACCCTGAACTAATATTCTTTTCTGCCCCTCAAGTGCTGGCATTATAGGTATGCACCACCACGCCCAGCTAGAAGTGAACATTCTAACGCAATCCAACCCAAAGAGTAATTTGATACATACACGCTAAGGACTGATGGTAAGACAATGTTGAGAGTCTTCATTTTCTGTAACTGAGCTGTTGCTTAAAAGAAGAAAACGTTGTGCAGAAAATACTGCATTCATAACGTGCAGTCTCAGACCTGAGCTGATAGGACTCAGTCTGAGTTCAAAGGCACCATGTGCTACTCAGCTCACAAGGAGCACCCTTTGCCGTGGCTCAGAACTAGGGCTGCAGTGAAGTCATATTCATACTGGTGAACCTGCCAAAAGGCCTGGCACTTGTTAATTTGATTTGCTATTATTTTTTGTTGCTGTGAATCGATATGCAGTTATCCCAGAAGCTTGAGGACTGGCGCTCAATTCCTCCACCTTGGGTGGAAGGAGTGACCTACGTCCTAAAAAGCGTTCTCTGACCATCATACCCATGGCACATAGGTGCTTGTCAGTGCTCCTCCCCCCTCCCTGCCCTCCCCTCCCCCTCTTCCTCCTTCTCCTTCCTCTTCTTCCTCCTCCCCCCCACTTCCTCCTCTTCCTTTTATTCTTCATCACCATAAAAAGAGGCTGTGGTTTAATACAACAGAATGAATGCCTTGGGTGCACTGCTTAAGGAGATTGGTGATCCACCTACCAGGTGCATTTTGTGAACGTCTAGACAGACAAAATCATGTCCTGCTTCATCCCTATGCCCTAAATGCCTGGCAATAGCCTCACACATAGGACTGTTCGCAAGTTCTTTGTAGGATGAGTACTGAGGAGGGAGACTTTATCAAGCCCCTTCACAGCTCTGCTCTGGTTGTCCTTGTAAATCTAGAACACAGTTCATGTCTTGAACTCATTCTAATACTTCTCTGATTCCTGCCATCCAAAATGGAAGTAGCTTTACGTCACTGGGTCAGCATGGCGTGTACAAGGCAGGAACAGAAGGGAGTGCTCTGCCAACAAGATTAAGCTCCATTCTCAAATCAAAGTCCACAGATAAAGTATCCTTGAACTCAAGTGAAGATCGAGGGCTGAGCTGCCATCTTTCTGTACAGCCATCCTCAATCCAAAATCCATGTCATGGGTCCAGACGCCATGTCCTTCTAGATCAGCAGAAAGAGGAAGTTTAGGAAGACAAGACAACTGCAGCTTTTGAAGCTAAGCCCAATTAAATGCAATCCCAAATACAAATAGCACCTCATTGCTCAGGTGGACAGCAAGAAATGAATGGCTGCTGGTGTCAGCCAGTGATCTAGTTCATTACTATCTATTTGGCTTTGCAGTTCCAGAAAACCATACCCCCAACTTCCCTTACTTTGAGATCTTCAAGTTTTCTCAAATCCTGACATTTCAACCACTCCTGAGAAAAATGTAGGGGGGGGGGGGATAAAAAGATAAAGTAGTTTGTTTCTCAAATGGAAACTTTGCATTAGACTGTAGTTGGTTAACGAGTCCCCCTCCACTCTTCTTAGACCACATTCTCTCACTTTCATGAGGCATGCTTCCTGTGGGAAAGGGTGCCTGCTGTACATAAATTTCACCTATTTTTATTCTGGTCCTTGCTTCTAGCTCTGCAACTGTGGCCTCTGTTTCAGCAGCCTGGTTTGTTTTCTGTGAGGCTTTTATCTTCAGAAGTCCAGATGAATCACCTTAGACCATTTCCTTACTTGATTCCCAACTTTCAGATTCAGAGGGATCAGTGGCTAAGTGGGGGCATGTCTGTATCTCATTAATAATAATAACAGAAAAATGGAGGTCAGAGGTTTGGTACATTGAGGGAGAAATAAGTCTCTCATACATTGATATCAAGGGAAAGTTTGCTAGTGATGTTGTCATATGTAAGAGGGTAAGGTGTATGTACTGTAACTGCCTAAATTCTAATACTTCCTCCAAGAATGCACCAGCAGAATGAGTCTGAACAAGTTATTCTGCCTCTTATCTCATTTTTATAATCTGTAAAATGGGGCTAATAATAGAGAATTTAAAATGTAAAACATTTGTAGAGAATTTATCACACAGTGCCTAACACATAGAAAATAGTCAATGGATGTATCTTATTTTAGGTAGTAATTCAACTGTCAGTCACTTTCTAGACAATTTTTTGTCAGCTTCAGGATCAACAGGTCTTCTCCCCTGGTGAAATACACTGGAGAGGCAGCCAGTCCAAGGCACAACTGATGGAGCAGTGCCATAGTCACCAGAGACATGGATCTTTTTATCGGCAAATCATCTGTAGCTCATCATTCAGTTATCAACACAGCACGGGAACCCCAGCATAGACCTCTATATGCAGAAGGCAGAAATGGCATGAGAAGATGCTATTGTCATTTATTCCAAAATCCTACATCTTACATTAAATCATTGGGCAGAATTTAGTCCATGGGCAAACCTGAGAAGTGGGGCCTGTATGAACTGAGCGGTACTCTCCTGAGTCTGAGACCCTGTTGCTAGCAAAGGGGAGAGTGAGCATGCCAGCAGGCAGTGGAAGACTGGACCCAAATGCATTTGTCATATTGTTTTTCACTGCAAATCTAGGAAGAGTGAGTGCCAGAGCCAATGACTCTAAAAGTCACCACTGTAACAGGTGATGGCAAATACTACACAGGCCACTAATCCTAGAGGTCTTCTGTGCCTGCAGGAAACAACATTTCCCTGTATGTTTAGAAATTCACGAAAGGGTAGATCTTGGGCTGGAGGTATGGATTAGCTGGTATAGTACTTGCCTAGCACACACAAAAAAATACCCTGCCTCCTATCATTCTACCATCAGAACTTTGTAAAGCTGGACACAGTCGTGCACACTTGTAATCCAAACACCTGGGAGGTTGAGTCAGGACGACCAGAAGTCCAAGTCATGTTGACTTCACAGCAAGTTGGAGGTTATCCTGGGCTACATGGGACCCTGGTGGGGATGCAGGGTTGAAGAGATGTCTCAGTTAGAAGGAACACTTGCTGTTCAAGCTATTTTTGTTTTGTTTGTCAAGAAAGGGTTTTTCTGTGTATCTCTGGCTGTCCCAGAACTAGCTCTGTAGACCAGGCTGGCCTTGAACTCACAGAAATCTGCCTGCCTCTACTTCCAGAGTGCTGGGATCAAAGGCATGCACCACCACCACCACCTGACCTCAGGTGTTCAAGCTTAAGAATCTGGGTTCAGATACAGCACCCACACAACAACTTAGGAATGGCTCCACACACATCTTGTAAGCTCAGCAATGTTGAAAGTGAAGATGGGATGATTTCTGGGACTAACTGAGTGCCAGCCTAGCTGAAGAATGTAACTCCAAGTTAAGGGAGACACCTTGACTCAAAGCAATAGGCAGGTTGATAGGAGTTAACACCAATTCTACCCTGGGCTCTGTGAGTGAGTGTGTGTGCGTCACTACATACATATATTGCACACACGTAAAGAAGGAGGAAGGAAAGGAAACAAGGAACATTTGTTGTATTTTTTATCACTAAAATAAAATAAAGGGAACAGGAGAAAACTTTGGTGGTAATATCCATGTACTTATGAAATTGGTTAACTCACCAAATTGTGTGCAATAACTATAAGCAGTGGTTTTATATCAGACTTGTGTCTTAGTTTAGGTTTTATTGTTGTGAAGAGTCATCATTGTAGGCTTAGATTGTTCAAAACCTACTTTTAATAAAGGTAAGTAAATGTTTTAACCTCCCTTCTAGCCCACCACCCAGCAGAAGTAGTGGAAAGGAAAGGGTGACAGGGCAAAGGAGGAGGAGAACCTTTTTAGAAATAGCTCTTTTGAGAGAATCCAGGCTGCATGGTTAGGATACGAGCAGTTCAGTTCACACGTGTCAACTAACAGTGGTAGCGTGATCCACTCACAAGCGCCATTCACGAATCAGCAACGGCATTCTGGTCCACAAGAACCTGTGAGGCTGTGCCAGTCAGCCCAAGTCTGTGGAAGCAGCACAGAATGCCACCAGTAGTTCTTTGCTGCATTTCTCTCTGTGAAGTCATGACAAACAATGACCAGCAAAGAGTGGCAAGGTGAACTGATACCACGCAGCATCTCCCATTGCCTATGGGGTTATACTCATGCACTTCCCAAACATCACATGATCTCTCAAGCATCCTCTCTAGCAAAACTTCACATGCCATTTTTCAGGCTGCTTCCAGAAAAGTACCTCTTGTCTGTTCTCAGCAAAACATTGCCCATGTTTTAGCAAAAACATCCTCTTATAAGACAGGTTCCAGAAAAACATCATATGACACAACTGAGTCTCCAAAGAAACCAGAAATTTCCACTTCATACCATGATTAAGGCAACTCTTATAAAGGAAAACATTTAATTGGAGCTGACTTACAGTGTCAGAGGTTTAGTCTATTATCATCACGGTGGGAAGCATGGCAGCATGCACACAGACGTGGTGCTGGAGGAGCTGAGAGTTCTACATCTTGTCCACAGGCAGCCAGGAGGGGCTGTGTTCCACACTGGCAGATCACGAGCACAGGAGCCCTCACAGCCTGCCCCCACAAGGACACACTTCCTCCAACAAGGCCACACCTCCTAATAGTGCCCCTTCCTATGGGCTAAGCATTCAGACACAGAAGTCTACGGGGGCCGTATCTATTCAAACCACTACAACTTAACTTATTCAAATACTTCTTTTTAAATCCCCAAAACCACACGAGTGGGAAAGTCTTGAAGAAATAATGTGAATCTCCTGGAGTTGCAACCATGTAGTAGTTACCACACAGAACTGCAGGCTTCATGCCATTGCCTGGAGCTAGTTCAGTCTACATGGGATCCACAGTGATCATCTGCAATTCTGCCAAGCGCAAAGGTGCAGGTGGCTGCGCTTTAGAACTACTTAGAGGATTTGTGCTTCAGCTGAAGTGTGATGGTGTTGCTAGCACTGTACTGTGTGGGAAAGGGCAGTGGGGCAGCAACCTCAGAAAACATGAGGGACAATTTTCTTCCTTTAAGGGTTTATTTGTACTTTCTTTTCTGCGTTTGTGGGTGCTTCTAGGTGTATGCATGTGCACCGCAAGTGTACAGGTATCCACATAGGCCAGAATAGGACATCATATTCCTTGGAACTGTTCATATGATGGTTGTTAACGATCCAGTATGATTGCTGGGAACCAAACCCAGGTCTTCTGCAAGAGAAGTGTGTACTCTGAACCACTGAGCCATGTCTGCTGGGAATACCTTTACATTCTCAAAACTCAGACACCAATTTTCTAACAGGTTTAAAAAGACTGCATATGCAGTATAATTATTTAATTCTAAAGTGATACAGTTATATTAAATTTCGCAGTGTTTAATATAAATCATGGAGAAGGCATAAGTAATATGTTTAGAATGATACTTAGATAAATGACTTTAAAGGGAAAATAATCAACTTGCAAGTCTTGCTCAATCATCAAATACTAATTACCAGTCAATTAAAAATCAGGGCCTGGTAGTACTGTGTCTGACCACATCATCCAGGCCCATTTGCTTCTGAAGAGTGACCAGGTGGGCATCAAGGATTAAAGCCACTCCTGTGCCCGTGATGGTGTTCTGATTCCTCGGACTGTCAGTCATGGTTCTCAGAGGTCTGAGCTCTTCCATAGTATTCGTGTCTCACCTACCAATCCCGTGAGGGCAAGACAGTTCAAGAGTTGGGTTTTTCCTTCTGAACAGTCCGATGACCTAACGCCCTGCCATCCCACAGGTCCCAGGAAAGAGTCCATGCTTTCTCCTCCTTCCCAGAGCTGGGGTGGAACCTGCCCCTGCCCCGCCCCTACCCCCTCCCTGCCCCCGTCCCTGCCCCCGCCTCCACCCCTGCCTTTCCGTGTGTCTCTTATGCCTGATCTTGCCCTACACCAAAGTACTTTGCACATGGTTGGCTCTTTACTCCTTATATTTGTTTTCGCATTCCTCTTCCCTTCTTGATTTACTAACTGTCTTCTTTCATCTCTCTCCTGCCTCTCTGCTATAGTGTTTTTAGCAGTGTACCTACCAGCCCATCAACCCAAAGCAAAAATAAGGTACTTTCTACAGTGCTGGAAAAAGAAAAGAAAGCCTAACTAGGTGTGAGAAAACATTTTGGAAGAACCTTTGTTACTCTTATGTTTTAAAATTCACATTTCCCACTGATGCTCATCTCCATCCACTGTTCTGTTACAGGTGCAGACACACGAGCTGTGGGAAGCCACATTCAAACAGAAGAAAGGCCTTGTCAGAGTACCATCCTCACCCAGAAGGAAGAAGAGAAGAGAGAAGCACAGGAAGGAAGCAGGGGAAGAGACTAAATAAAGGAGCACAAAGACTATCTGTAAATAATTCCATTGTCTGGAGAGACCTCGCAAATCCATTTAGTGATGAAGCTGAGAAGACACACTTGGGCTGGCCCACCATCCCTGTTTCAAATAGGTAAGAAGGCAGTCTGGGCAATCACATGGCTAGGGCGTGGTGGAGTTGCTGGGCTGGGGGAAATAATAAGAGGTGAGCTTCCTAGGCAAGACTGTGAAGAACTCAGGGCACTTAAGTTCCCATTAAGGATTGGGCTAATCCCTGATCCCTGCTATTTCCTACCTGATGCCACCCTGTCAGACCATCTCCCTGGTGAGTGCACACAGCAGGCAGGCCAGAGGTGTGACAGTCCCAGCAATGAGCCCTCCTCTCCACAGAAGAAGTCTAGAGACTCCATTGCTAAAGATGAGTATGAATAGCACTATCTCATTTTGCTGTCAGTGGCCAATGTCATTGTCTTGGGGACAAGCTTCAAATGAGGGTTTAGTCAATGCAAGAGAAATGGTAAAAATCAATGTCAACAATGAGGACCAGAGTCTACCTCCCACCCACTGTCTTTACTTATTGAACAAAGTCTACTGATCTGTTAGCCTCAAAAGCAAACCCACCTTGAGTAGCTGGTCTCTTCCGGGTCACCTGGCCCTCAGCACTGTTTCTTCTTTCAGTCTCCTAAAGCAGCCAGGATCAACCTCAGCTGCAAGCTTTTTTTTTTTTTTTTTTTTAACTTCCTGGGGAATTTTTGAAAGCACTGATGCCACCTCTGGATCTTCTGATTTAATTAATCTGGGGTGTGAACTGCCTGTCACAATTGCCTGAATTTCCCCCCCCCCCAGTGACTCTGATTTGAAGCTAGTTGAAATTCACTGTCCCAAAGTATTTTTAACAAGACCTTCTTATGTATTCAGACTTTCACTAAAGCTTTCAGAGTTTATGAAAGCATGAGTCCAGCAGATGATGAGGGGAAAATCTTCAAAATCTATTTTAAATATTTGTGTCTTAAAAATATAAAATCCTTTCTCCTACCCCCCCTTGGAAAATTTGAAAGAAGTGAGCAGCAGCCTCAGCTTAATTTCATCCCGTGAGTTCCCTCCCCCTCCCTCAAGATCCATTTCTCTTAGACCTGCAGTCAGTGCGGTGCTCCGAGCATTTGCAATTCTACCATAATATAAAGCCAACAAGAAGGAGTCACTGGGAAGGTTCCTGCAGCAGCGAGAACCGCTGCAGTGGGCCAGCTGGAGTCTGGGAATTGGGCTGGGTGTTACAGAGGATAGTCCACAAGGTAGTAAATGGTCCCATTAGAATATCAACAAGGACCCTGTGGACACTGGCTGGACATCTGCAACCGGATACAAGATTCCAGGATTTCCAGGTAGCTGGCCATCATTTCTTTCACCAGGTAATGAGAGATCAGGCAAGAAAGCAGAGGAAACCCTGTGCTTCCCAGCATTCCACTCTCTGATCTCTGTTGCTGCTCTAGAACCTCCCACTCCACTCCCTCCTCCCCCACTACTTCATTCCAACCCAAATGCAGGATGTAACTGCCCCTGAACACAGTGAAAATGAAGGATGAGCAGGCAAAAGAGAGATCTGGTTGTTGTGCTCTGTTTTGAAGAGTTCACCTAGAGGCTGGGATGTGGAGCAGCTGCTCAGGTGCTTACCCAGAAGTCTCAGGTTCAACCATCAGCACCACAGGAACTGCACATAGAAGTTGTTAAGAGAAGAGGGCTGGAGGGATGGCCAGTGGTTAAGAGCACTGGCTGCTCTTCCAGAGGACCCAGGTTTGATTCCCAGCACCCACATGGTGGTTCACAGCCACCTGTGACTCCAGATTCAGAAGATCCAACATCCTCTCCTAGCCTCTGGCACCAGCCACAGATAATGTATGCTGACAAAGCACCTATGCACATAAAAAAAAAAAACTAGTTAAAAGAAAAGAATTTTCTTCCTTGTCTATGAAAAGTTTGTTAGGGGAAGATTTTAAGTGGTCTTACTACCCACAAAAACAGGTAGGTAAAACACATGTTAATTAGTTCAATGGAGACAAGATTCATGTATCAAGTATTCATGATAAATAGAAACAAGTTTTACTTTTAAATTTTAGAGTGTTTGCAGGTCGGAGGACAGCTTGTAGAACACAGGACATGTGAAGGTCAGAGGACAGCTTGTAGAACACAGGACACCTATGAAGGTCAGAAGACAGCTTGTAGGACACAGGACACCTATGAAGGTCAGAAGACAGCTTGTAGGACACAGGACACATATGAAGGTCAGAAGACAGCTTGTAGGACACAGGACACCTATGAAGGTCAGAAGACAGCTTGTAGAACACAGGACACATATGAAGGTCCAAGGACAGCTCTTATGGTGGTGTGAAGTGGAAACTTCTGGTTTCTTTGGAAAGTCTGCTATGTCAAATGATGTTTTGCTGGGGCACACAGGTGAAAAGATGTCTTGCTAAAGCAGACATGTGAAAGAATGGTTTCCTGAAGCAGATACAGTTGAAAGGATGTTTTACTATAGCAAGCACATGAAAGGGCGCATGACGTTCAGAAGGGATATAAATACAACCCCACTGGCAGTGGGAGCTCGAGCATTGGTTTGCTTTGCTTCACTAATGACAGGCATGTATTGGTTCACCTTATGTTGCATTGCTGAGCTCTGCTTGTGGTGATGCCCTAGAAAGAAACTTGCCAAAGAACGTCTCATGGGGTTCCTGTGGCTGCCTCAGGCCAGTTGAGAAGCCTTGTGGTTTCTTCTGGATTGAACTGCAGCTGCTGGTTCATGTGTGGTGTTTGCCAAGAGGACTGGACTGCAGCTGTTGATTTGTATTTGGTGTTTGCTGCTGATACCCTGACATCGAAGATTGGACTCACCCCCAAAGAACTATTGCTAAACAGGTCCACTCCCCCCATATCCTAAGAACTTTTCTTTTTCCACTACATCTGCTGGGTGGTGGATTAGAGGAGAGGTTGAACACTTATTAAAAGTAGGTTGGAAAAAATGTCTGTACCACAGTACACATCTGAAGGTCAGAGGACAGCTTGCAGGAGCTGGTGTCCCCCTTCTACCATGTGGGTTCCAAGAATCTACCTCAGGTCCTCAGGCTTATCTTCAGTGGTCTTGAAAGCACAATATAAAGGATTTTTAGGCATAAATATTAAAAACTAAGTGATTAAAATACATTTTATGTGGAACAATAGGCCACACATAGCCGAAGCAGTGTTGACTTTTTTTAATGTACTCTACTAACTGAGTTACATCCCAACCCATGAGTTAGATGTTTAAATGATAATTGAATAACAGTAAAGAGAAAATGCAAAAGTAAAGTATAAAAAAATGTTTTCCAATAGTTTTTAAACTAAGATTGGAGGTAGGGGTTGCATGCATCCATCTACCTGCCCACCCATATATCCATCCATCCATCCATCCATCCATCCATCCATCCATCCACCCATTCATCTATCACCCATCCATCATCCATCCATCCACCCATCCATCAAGTCATTCAGTAAATGTTTATTGAAAGCCTCCAGTATGGTAGGTGCTGCTTTAAAGTGACAGAACTGTGGAAATGACAAACCAGCCAAAAACATACAGTAAGCGAATCATCAAAAAGCATGTATTGTCACTTTTATAGTCAGATAATGCAATGCTATAGAAGGAACAGAAGAGGAAAGGGAGGGGTGGGGCATGAAAGGTTAAGTGTGGGATGCCTGTTTGAAACAGGGTTGTCCTGGAAGACCTCATGGGAAAAGAAAGATTGAAACATAACCTCAGGTGAATTCGATTACAGGCATGTCTTAATCTATGTGCTGTTGCTGTAACAGAATACCACCAAGCCTGGTTGATTTATGAATAGAAACTTGCTTGGCTCATAGTTCTGCAGGCTGAGAGGTTCAAACCCAGAGATCCAGCATCTGCAAGGGGCCTACATGTTGCAGCACAACATGGCAGAAGTAAGTGCCTCAAAGAGAGAAAAATGGGGTGAACTCATCCTTTTTGTCAGGAGCCCACTTACGGAATGGTCAGCCAATTCTCCAAATGACAGCATTGATCTATCCATGTGTGTACAGCCCCTCTGAGCTAATTACATAGCTGTCAGATGTCAGCACAAGTTTTTAGAGGACATTCAAACCATAGTAGGATGCAGTAGTGGATCTGGGCAGAGGCTTAGTAGTGACGGTGCATGGGGGCTTGCTCTAGCAACTGCAAAGTGCCAGAGCAACTGGGTCAGTTGCAGGAGGAGCAGCTAGTAAGAAATGGACTCAGAGAGGATATGCAAAGGCTCAGGAGTATTGCTCTGTAGCTCCATGGCTTAATTCTGCCTGGGTGGAACTTTTCTATATTCTAGAAACAAAACTGTTCCCAGGGAAAGAGAAAACCTGGAACGGGATAGATGCACCGTTCTTGTGCAAGACCCAAGCAAGGTTCCCAGGATTATAGCAAGCAACTCAAAACACCTGTAACTCCAGGTCCAGGAGCTTCAGTAATCAACTCTCAGAGTCTTTGGGTTGAAATATGTTTTCATGTCTGCTCACTAAAGCAAGGCAAATGACAGAGTTTTCAATTTTCAGTATGGTTCTTTAAGTTGAGTACATGGCCACTTAACTTACAGAAAACAGTTATTGAAAAATGCCAACATTAACAATAAAGGATACGGGGAAATGTAAAACTAAGCTATAAAGGATCTGGCATTTCAGCTGACTAACAGCAAATCCTAAATCCTGCCTGAGCCCCAGACCCATCTCGCAGGGACGCTTCTTTCCCTTACATTTGCCTGGCGCTTACTGATGACTGCTCACTCTTGCCTGTCTTGTACCAGCCCAACTTGCCACCGTCAACCCCTGTAGAATACTGAAGCATCCTAGAGGCCCCTGCAGCTCAGCAAGCTCAAGATGAGCACTGTATTTCTTGCTGAAGTTCAAACTGCTTGCTTTTTGCCGGAAGTAAGACCAGGCCTTCTGGTGCAGAGTGTGGGTGTTCTGAGTCTAGGCCACCATGTTGGCATCTGGTTAACTGTGGCAATGTGAACACAAGACCAAGGGAAAACACCTTCAGGAGATATTCCTGTCAACTATCCAGACCCTACATAAAGGATATTTTATTTTGTTTCTTTCTCCTGGTTTTATTTTACTTTGAGGATATGTAATAGCCTAGAAAACAAACAAACAATGTCTTTTTCTGGTGTCAGTTTCAGCTGCATAATTGATTCAATGTTTCCTTTATTTGTCTAATTAGGCAATTCAAAACTATCCATGACAAAAAATATCAGAAAATTTCAGCCCTCTAGGAGAGAGTTCAGGTCATTGCTCTGAGACATGGCTACTGGCTACTGGCCCAGTCATGCCAGCAGACAGATTTTGGCAGATAAGTTACCAACCAATAAAAACTAGTTAATTCCACATAGAAATCCAAAAGTGAGTTATGGTCTTAAAGACTCTATACCAAGTCCTTTCATTAGTTTACACTAATATATTTAATCGGATACATGAGTAATTATTAAAGGCTTCATGATTATGACTAGTAAGATGGCTCTGCAGTTAAAATGCTTGCTTGCCCTTGAATTCTGACAACGTGAGTTCAATACCCAGAACCCATAGTGGAAGGGGCAAGACTATCCTGACCAAGCTTGTCCTCTAACTTCCACACCCAGGCTGAGGCACACCTACACACATGCACACAGGAGTGGTGGTGGTGATCAATACGTTATTGTTATTAATTTTTAAAACCTTCAACAGTTGGGACGCACTAGACCAAACCTGTGTAGGAACAAGATCTGATAGAATGGCTAGGACAGGAAAACCTACGATCTCTCCACTGGCCCGATGCCTGCTTTCTTCCCAGTCAGTACATGTCCTTGTGAGCAGACACCGAGGAGGACCCTAGTTCCTCACCAAGTCCAACCATTTCATTTGGCAGATGACCAAAAGAGCCTCTACAAAATTTTAATGACCTTAATGACCTCTCCCAGGTCACCCGATTAGACAAAGGCAGAGCTAAAGCTGGGATTCTAGCCTCTTTCCCAAGATCCCCCATTCCCTGGAGCTTAGGTTGTGAAAGAAACTGGGCCACAGTAATGTCTCAGACGATGCTGGCTCTGAAGTTATCTTAATTATAAATCAGCACCAGAAACTAATGAAGGCATCAAAGCTGTGGCACTGGGATAGACCAGAAGGGCTGGGAAACTGTAACTAAGAGACAGAATAGTTCCCAAGGGACTTTAAGTTTAAGTAATCTATATTTAAAATGTCATGATTTTAGTGACTAGCAGTGGGGACAGGAAAATCTGAATAAAAACCACATCCTAATTTAGCAATATGAAATAAGTTTGCTGTGGTATTTCTTGGGTTTTTCTAATAGAGAGTAGTTCATGCAAGTACTCTCTACAGCTTTCCCAGGAATATAATGAACTAAGTGGGTGATCAGTAAGGACATTCATGATATTTATGACCACTAACAATTTTTCCTAACATACCAGGTGCTAGAGAGATGGCTCGGCCACTAAGAGCACTTGTTGCTTTTGCAGAGGACCCTGCTTTGAGTCCCAGCACCACATGGTGGTACACAACTCCAAATCAGAGGATCAAATGGTTTCTCCTGACCACCAAGGGCACCAGACACACATGTGGTGCACAGACATTCATACAGAAAAAACATTTTTACACTTCAATACATCTTCAAAAAATAAATATATAAGTCATCTAAGATATTTATTACTACTGGTAGGTCATCTAGACATTTTGTTTATGCAGGTAGATGAATAAAAATCATATATGATATAAACATAGACTCAAGTCATTAACTGATGACCCTGATATTAATTTTAATGCATAAATTCAAAATGGGAATTGTAATCTAACAGTTCTGCTGGCTCTTGGGACATAGTAATTCCGTCCTCCCACTCCATCTGAACCACCCACAGAGTGTGAGGTAAGAAGAGTAGGGGAGAGAGAGAGGAAGGGAGGAAAAGATGAATCTCCCTACTTGATCATGACACAGCCATCATCCTTGTGGCAAGGATCACACATAGATACTTCCACAGCTAGTTCTGCAAACCGCATCAGCAGCCATCCAAGCGTAGGTTTCAGCACGTCGGGAGAGAAGCACAATGCTGTCCGGTACGCCGCAGCCACGTTTGCTAAACTTAAACATGCTTGGCAGGACCGTGGGAACACTTCCCACCGCAGCCCTGCGGCAGACGCAGGACCGTGGAAACACTTCCCACCGCAGCCCTGTGGCAGATGGAGAGTCTACATGGGTAGAGATGAGTATGGAGCCGAGGATCTCAAGAGACCAAACCCAAATGCCAGCCTCCCATCCCTCCCAGAGACCCAAGAGCGATCGCCCAATTGCAGAGTCTAAACTTCTCTTTGTGTTGTCTTTGCTTTCTCATCAGGGAGGTCGACCACAGTCGTTGCCCAAAGTAAAGGCACACGATTGCCGCCTGCCACAGAGGGTTCTGCCTTCTCTCCTCTTTGCCACTTGTGGGATCAAGGCAAACTGCTTGAGTAGAGGCGGTACCCCTTCATTGGCAGGATCTTCAAGGCACTGGAAGGCATTCTTCTGTGGCCAATTACTACTTCTGTCATGGTAGCATTTTGTTCTAACTTAAAGCACATGTCTGCTTCCTAACACAGCTCAGGAGCACAGCGTGACCCAAAGGTTAAATACATTCCTTAGACACTAGAGGAGGGAAGACTTCTTGGAACTGTGCAGGTGCAGAACTACTGCGCCAACTGTGCACCTCAACGCTATACGAAGCCTTCTCTGCAGGCTCAGCTACAAGGCCACTTAGTCCTTTTTCCCATAAAAGCAAATACAAATAGATACATGAAATGTCTGTTTTGTCAGCAAAGAACTAAGCACACAGTAGGTGCATTCAGCACTAATCAAATGATCAACCACAGCTTAAAGTGATTTTGTCAAGTTCTTTCCAATAACTGCAGATCCCAGCCTGAATTCAAACTCTGAGTCCAGAGACAGTTCAGAGGCAGACCACCCAACTGACCATCAGACAGCCTGCCATTCCTCCCAGGAGGCCGAACAAAGCTCTGCAGTCTAACAAAGTCACTCCATTTGATGGCACAAATGCACATAGCCTACAATCCCAAGAATAAGGAAACTGTCGAATGGACAAAAAGCAATCGTCCCGCAAAACAAAAACCAAGAAACTGGAGATTTTTCTCAAGCAAACAGGGAAAGGCTAAGGATGACAGACGCGGCAACAGACATTGTTCTTGCTTTTTATTTAGCCACAACACATCAGTACAACAGAGGTCAAACCCAGTTCAGAGGAGCTGGTCAAGCTATACCTGTAAAGGGATAAGCCTGTAAAACAATACATTTAGAGCCCAAATCAAAATTTTAAAAATGAATGAGAAGGCCTCCACCCTTTTAAGTATTTTAAGCCCTTTTAAGTATTGCAAGAACCACATTTTCATGCACCAAAAAGGAAAACACAACACAAAATTTTCCACTTAAAAGAAAATGTGGCAGTTCCAGGAAAATCGGGCTATGTGTTTAACAGGCACCGGACTACTGTCGGACTATGATCACTTACACAGGTCGGTATTTGTGAACTTGAGACCCATGAGACTGAAAATGCTCTGCATTGCTTGGGACTGCAAAGTGCAGGCATGTCTTGCTTGCTGCCGCCTCCAAATGGGGACCTAGCCTACCAGCGACTGTTTCTAAACTCGAAATATCAGAACAGAAAAGCCGGGCAGGCCACAGTCATCTGGATTCAGGGCCACTGACAAGTTTGTCCATTCACCTCACTGCTCTAAGAGGCAGAGAGCTAGTGTTTCTGGAATAAAGCTGATCATCTGATTTGTCAACGCTTTGTTTGGAAATATAATGCTTTGCTGACCCTCCCTCCCCAAAGACTATCATTTATACAATACCTTAGTCTGTCAAAGTATTAACAAAATCGTGTTAACATTGAGCATAGTGGTTTGGGAACTTAATCCTCAAAAGATTGCAACTTATACAAGCAGACCCCAAACGCTAATGTTAAGATTCCACAAGCTGAGGCAAAGGGAATCATTTTTGGACAGACAAGTTTACAAAGTACATGAGGCACAGAACAGACAACAGATCAAATTCATAATCACTACCTCAATTGAATCTTTTAAACAAAAGTTAACAACTAATTTTTAAAACCTAATGCATGACATGATAAAAAAAATTAAAGAAAAAAGTAAACCAACAAACCTTTAGTCTTTACAAAAAACCTTATCTGAAATGTACCTTTTTCCTGACTTTTACTGCCGACTTTAAGGTGGTGTTGGCAACCGTCCCAGCACACCTGGGATTGTAAGCCTTCCAAACCTCCCATGTTTTACAGCATCAGTTCTTTAGAAAGCTCCGATCTCTGTCCCCCAAGGTCTATAGGGCTTGCCAAGGTTTGCTGCCTGCGTGGGTGTCGAAGGGCTCAGTAAGTGAAAGGAGCTGAAGGAGAAGGGGAAGGCCGAGAGCGAGGCCACGGAGGAGAGCAGCGGCGGAGACAGTTTGGAGGCCGAGGTCACCACGGGAAGCACCGGTCCCAAACCGCCACTAGGGGGCGCTCGCAAGGCCGGCGCCTCCGGATGGGCAGAGGCCAGCCTGCCCTGATGATGCGGCTCCGTAGGTGACGCCGTGGTGCCAGCGTTCCCGTGGCCATTCTGGGGCAGCAGCAGTGGGTGTGCGATGTGTGGGTGATGTCCGAAGGAGCTTCCCCAGGGAATGTGTCCGAGGCCCCCGTGAGCGCCGCTCGCGGCTTCCCGCTGGGATGCATAGTTGTTGAGATGGGAGACTAGGCGAACGCGGAGCGGGTCGGAGGCATCAAGTCCTTCAATGATGCTCAGATAACGGGCAACTTCGGCCAGGCATTCCCGAAACCCCAAACTCCGATAGTCCATAGCCAGGGCGTGCGCGTCAAAATAACCTGTGCACAAAAACAAAAGAAAACCTTCAAGGCTCTGCTCATTTCCTGAATTTCTTCCACTCCAAAGACAGCCCTTCCTGGCAACTACGTACAAGATTACAGCACAGATCATGGGTCCTGGACGCTCAAATATTTTGGAGCTGACCAAAATCTTTGCATTAATCAACATTATATGTTTGCTAATGCAAGTTCAAAGCCCAATTAGAAGCTGCTGAGCAGAAATTGGAATTATACCCTACCAGCAGATGAAACTATGTTCTCTCCTTTAATGTTTTCCCTCAACAACAACAAAAAATACATCAAGGACAGAGAAACCACAGAGCAGTGAAATTCATTAGACACACAGATGTAAGTTATCATCGTGGAGCTTTTAGGCACTTGGTCCTTGGTGAAGAATCTGGGGGCTGGAGACAGACACAGGCTTCAGTCTCTCTCACCCTGTTAGATTTTTTTTTCTCTACTTAGCCCCAGCAGGTCTCTTTCCTCCAAATTCTTTTGGCAGTTCGTGTTCTAAATCCTGTATATGAAATTCAGACTATCTAGTTGTTGTTTTTAATAAGCCAGTTCCCAAGCTTTACTTAAATAGCAGCAGACAAATGTGAGCGACTTGACCTAAATCAAGGCTGTCACAACCCACAACCGGAGCAGCTCAGGGAGACAGGCAGGCGCTTGCTAAAGGTGCATTAGCTCAGCTGAAAGAGGACTGGAGAGATGTATTCACAGTTCAAGAACCCATGTGCTGTCGAAGGTGCACTGGCTGGCAACCAAATACTGCTCTCCCCACCCCCAAAGCAAAAGCAGGCAGGGACTGCACCAATCCCAGACTGCGCTTGCCTCTCCCTCCAAGCCGACCGCGCAGAGCCCCAGCTGAACTAACTGGAGAGGAATACCTTTCCCTCCTGCAGTGTGCAGCATTTTCAGGTGATCCACAGTCATCTGCAAGATCTCAGCTTTTTCTAGCTTAGCAGATCCCTAAAAAGATGACAAAAGGCTTATTTGACACAAGTGCCTTTGGAGAACTTAAAATATGCACACAAATGCATACACGTAAAATACAAACAAAAAAATAAAAACAAAAGCAAAATGAGATGTATCCACAAATCTGTTGGAATTTGTGTAAGAACGTTCAACGACATTGCACAAATGAGGTTAGAAACATGGAGGGGAGGGAATCAGAATGTGCTAATGGCTACACTAGGCGCTCTCATACTTCCTCCATTACCTGCTTCTCAAAAGCACTGGGTACCAGCCTTCTCAGCTCAGACAAACTGTTATTGATTCGGTCTCGTCGGCGCTTCTCAATGATCTATGGGAAGCAGACAAAAACAAAGGAGGGCATTTCCATTATGACTGTACATTCCAACGAGAAGAAATGTGGTTCTTTCCGTTAGTTAATATAACAATGTGCATATATATTTAAATTATTGGGGGGGGGGGTACTCACGCCTCTCCGTCTTTTCCTGGCCAAAACCTGGGATGATGTCGTTGGGGACATGGAACCCAGCGCCGAACTCAAGTTTCTGTAAGATAGGAAGCAATTGCCTTGAGAAAGGATGGGGAGTCGAGAGCCCTCCTGCACTCAGATTTCTCTGGCAACTTGAGCTGGAGGGCGCAGAGAGGATCGCTCACAGCCAGCAGCGGTCGGCCCACGACTCCCGGCAATGGGGACCCAGCATCAGCGCACCCCATCCTCTCCTCCCACTCCGGATCGGCCGGACGCCGCCAACTCACCCATTCTCGTCCGCGCTCTCCTTCTCCACCTCGATGGTCTCGTCCAGCTCACTATCAGAGGAGCTGTAATCCGGGTGAGCTCTCTTCATGGTGGCGGAGCGCGGGCTCCAAGGAGGGTGGTGCGGCGGGCAGGGAGGAGTTAACTGCAGCGGCCGCTCGGCGCTCGGCTGCGGGCGGTGCGTGCACACTGATCCCACTCACGCTCAGCCTCCGGTTAAAACTCAACCATCCCTTTCCCACGCTGCGCCCCTTCCCAGGGATAGGGGGAGGGCGGGGGAGGTGGGGAGGTTCGAGGCAGGGGCGGGGCCGCGGCTCCACGGCAACTGCGGGCTCCGGCCAATCGGCGCCTCGCTCAGCGGATTGGCAGCCGCATAGGGGCGGGACGAGCGGAGGCCGAGGCGGGCTGCGCACCGCCCCTGGAGCCCGCCCCTGCCCGGCGGCAGTGCGTCTGCACCGCGGGAGCTCGGCTGTGGGCCGCGGGCGGCGGTGGGCCGGCGGCTGGCAGGAATGGGGGGCCGGCCCGGGACACCAGCCCGGAGATAGCCACCGCACCGCCCCACCCCGCGCGCCCCGATTGGCCTGGCCGTGTGCCAGGGCCGCGCCTGTAGCGCCGCCGGTGAGCCGCACGCGCCGCGGGCCGTGGGAAAGTGCCGGCGCCCCGGCCGCCAGCCAATCCGGACGGACGGCGGCGGCGGCCGAGCTGGCGGCGGCGGCGGCAGCTCTGGGCGTCCGCATGAATGGAGAATAGCCGGGCGGGGGAGCGGAGCTGCGCGAGGGCGCGCCTCCCGGGCTCCTAGTGTGAACCTGTAATCGGAGTCCGGGCGCCGGCGGGCCCCGGAAGCCACCGCCGGCGTCCTACTCTCTGCACTGCTGCCGGTGCCCTACGGCGGGAGGCGCGCGCAGTTGGCGGGTCCAACAGAACAGTCGCCTGGGGCGTCCTTCCTTTGGGTGGTGGCCACCAGCTCTGGGAGCCGAGCCTGAGGGACCGATCAAAGGACGCGCCTTTTGGGTTCTGGGAGCCTGTGAAGCTAGACAATCCTGCAGGACTTCTCAGCTCCCCGGGACGGAATGCAGTCCCTTATGCATCTCATTTCCGGGAAAGTGGACCGCTTGTTTTCTGGGTTAGCTTGAGGGGGGGTAGCTGTCCCCGGAGACATTCATTATGTTGGGATTTTGCTGTTGTTTTGTTTTGGTTTTTTTCCTCCCTTCCCTCTAGAGTTGGCGGCCAGATCCTCTCAGCAGGCGACAGGGTGGCGGCCTGGGTGTTTGCTTCTGAGACTGACTTCGCTGCGGGAATGCACGTTTCTGGCCGGCATGGCGCGCGCTCACACACACCCTCCCTTTGGTCTCAATTGGGGCAGGCGTTTGGGGTGCTATATGAAGTTCTGCACACCGCTCTCCCCTCTTCCCCACCAAGAAGGCCGATTTTTAAAAATAGTTTAAATCATAAGAATTGGTTCCTGAGTCCAGCGATCACAGAAGTAGACGACCTGGAGAAACCCCAGTCTTATCTCGCTCGAAGGTAGAGCACTTTGGGGTCCACTCTTGGCGCCTGCAATCCTGTTTGTGAAGCAAAACTTCATAAACGTTGAGAAGAATGAAAGAACTCATCACTTTTGCAAGCAGTTCTGTTTGTAGACCTGATGAGCTGCATAAGTGCAGACTAAACCCAGTTCCCAGGTCCAGTTCTCCATGGGCACACACTTTCGGCCACCTCCTGCACTTCACCCTAACATCCAGCTCCTCAGCCCTTGGGGCTCCTCTGAAAAGGTGAGGTCCCTCCATCTTGGCTTTGTTCTTCCTAGTGCTCATATCCCACCACATACTGCTTAAGAGTGGTCAGTCCAAGGTCAAGTTCATGGCCTGCTTCCCCATCCATGTTCACAGATGAGCTTCAGTCCTGTCACAAACTGGAAGCTCACCTCCAAACCCCTCTCTGCTGCCTCCATCTTCAGAGCCTCATATCACCTGCCTCCTCTGACCACCTGGTGATTCAGACAGTCCCCTTCCCATCCAATATCTTCCCTAAAGTGACAGTGCACCCTGCACCTGAATCAATCAGCATGACCTCTACTGCATAGTTATTAAGTTTTCTGGGTCAGTGGCACCTACAGTAAAGCCTTTTTTGCTTTGCCCAATTTTGGCTGATGTGCAGGGGCAGGAACTAGCAGCAGGGTGGCTGTTAAGTAAAAAGAAACGGTTTAAGTTGAGGGGCCTTGATTTTACAGCATTTTAGATACCAAGATTCCTCACACATATGTGTTTATATGTGTGGAAATGAGGCCATCCTGTTGGGCATGTGGTATCGTGTGTGTATAATCATAGAACTTGGGAAGTAGAGGCAAAATGTCATGAGTTTGAGCCCAGCCTATACTACATAGTTCAAGGTTCTCCTGAATTAGGAATAACAAGACCTTGTATTTAAAAAAAGAATAAAAGAAAAAAAAAAAGTTGTGGCTATAATTCAGGGAACCAGCACTTGTTCAGCACCGAAAAATAACACCACTGCTTACCCATCCATTCCTCTACCCAGTGTCTTCTGCATGCCTGGCACAGTGCTGGCACCCGAGAGATAAGGGTGACAGAGGTAATAAGCTCCACTCTCTCAGACTCACATCTGAGAGAGACAATACACAATGAGCTAACACACAAGCGGGGTAGCCATAGGTGTCCCAAACCAAGTGGCACCTTCTGATAAGGAGACAGGAGAGAATGGGGACACTTTATGAGGTCTGGGGAATGTTTTCAGAGCTGACCAGGAATGTAAGATCCCGGTGATGTGATCAGAGGCCAGGAAGGAAGGGGAGGTAGTGAGCCCTTCCCTGGGTAGTGGGATCTGAGAGGCTGAGTGCACCAGGCTGTTTTCCCACCAGCTGCTAGCTATAGGCTTTTTTTTTTTTCTGGGAGATTTTGGGCTTCTCGAAAAGTGAATGGGGGTGCTGCAAGCCTGACCTTTAAGGGAAAGGCCTTTGTACAGCTGAAATCCCTACTCTGGGACCCTACAAGAGACCCTTGTTCTGCACTGTGCTGTCAGTGCAGGAGAACTCACTAAACGCTGCTGGAATTGGTGTCCGAAGATGGAGGCATCTCTGCAGCTCAGAAGAAGGAAGGGCTGCCTCATGGCCCCAGGGGCTGCCTCATGGCCCCAGGAGCTTTCCGTTGTATCCACTGCAAAGCAAAAAGTCTTGGTGACAGCCTGCCTTTAATCTCAGCTCTCAAGAGACTGAGTCAGTCAGATCTGGAATTTGAGGCCAGCCTGATCTACATACGGAGCTCCAGGCCAGTGCTATGTAGTGAATCCCTGTCTCCAAAGTAGTTTTGTGTCAAACAACTCTTAAGAGTTACTCACGGTGGGACAGGCCTGTAATCCCAGGCCCGAGACAGGAGCAATGGAAGTTTCGGGACAACTCGGGCTACATAAATCCTGTCTTGAAGGTTAAAACCCAACCAAAGGAATTCTGAGGTGAAGGCAGCAGGTGAAGTATGTGGAACCTCTAGGGTTTGGATGATCAAGAGTTTGCTGAAAAGCCCTACTAAATGCAGCACTGAGTCAAGTCTAGAGCAGAGAGGCGGAAAAGCCAGTCTCCATCCATCTCCTCGGAGCGTCCTGACACTGGCCATGTTAGTTAACCTCTGCATCTCCATTATCTGTGACATGAGGACTGATAATAATCACCATCCAAAGCCAGTTACATAAAGAGCACTGATGACATCAGTGTGGCCAATGACCAACACCGAGTAAACAGCACCCGTTGGTATTAGCTATGATGTGTCTGCTCTGTTGGTGAGTGTAGCCTTAGGTGATCCCAGCATTTTCTTCTGATGATATCTCACATCTGCTGAGATTATGTAGCATAATCTAGTAATTGGATATATTAACAAGCATCTCTAGAGAGCAGGCAATTGTCAGCATCGTGGGAGGTAATTGGTGCCACCTATTTAAAGCAGGAGCTGAGAAAAGGGCCTCTGCTATTCCTTTTTTAGTGAAAGTGCTGTTTCTGAGCCTCTTACCTGAGCACACACTGCTATAAATAGGTATATAAATAAGCTTCACACTCACGGAGTTCAGCTTCTGCTCCTTTTGGAGCTTACATCAAGTCAGAATCGAAGGAGAATGGCCCCAAACTGTCACAAAAGAGTCTTGACTCAGCAGCCATTTTCTCTACCCACTGTATGCAGTGCTCCCCAGAGGCCCCGTTGAGAACATCATGTAGCCTTGTGCCATGCTATGCCACAGACAAGTGCACTTCCATTCTCAGGTGCCTAATGGAGAGCCAGTGTGAGGTGCCCCTCGGTTTGCTGGATAGGTATGTTTAATTGTAAGCCCTACAGGCCACCATAGCACAGTAGGCAAGGAGGGGAGCTCAATTCGCCTGCCTGGGTTTGAGTCATGGTGAGCTAGTCCTAGCCATGCCTACATCTCAGTCCCATGAGCCTCAGTTTCTTCATCAGTAAGAATGAGACTTCACAGCATCTGTTTGGGGTGGTGGCAGTGCCTGTAATCCAGTGCAAGGCCATCCTTGGCTACATAATGAGTTGAGAGCTAACCTGGAATACATTAAACACTGCTTCAAAACAATGAAGAAAGAGAGGAAGTGTCCTGGGAGAGAATGAATCCAGAGAGGTATTTATCCTGAAAGTTCTGTTACTCTTGAGAACCCCAACTAATATTATTACTATTATTATCATTACAAATATGTGATGGTCAGTTGGGTTTTTTGGTTTTGGTTTTTGTCAGCTTTATACAAGCTAGGGTCATCTGGGAAAGGAAAACCTAAATTAAGAAACTACCTCCAGTAGATTGGCCCGTAAGCCGGTCTGTGGGGTATTTTCTTGATTGGTGGTTAATGTGGGAGGGCCCAGAGCCCCACTCTGGGCAGTGCCACGCCTAGGCAGGTGGTCCTGGGTGGTAGAAGAAAGTGACCTAAGTAAGCCGTGAGGAACAACTACCAACCAGTGTTTTTCCATGGTCTCTGCTTCAGTTCAGACACAAGAGTCCCACCTTCTGGGTTCCAGCCTTGACTTCACCTGATGCTGGATTGCAACGTGTAAGATGAAAATAAACCCTTTCTTTTCTCAACTTGCTTTTGGTCGTAGTGTTTTATAACAGCACTAGAAAGCAAAGTAAGATAAAATAAATCTAATTTTGAAAGGTCCAGGGGATTCCCAGACTGGAATTCACAGACTCTATGGCTTTGAAACTAGCCAGCTTCTAACCCAGTGCCTATTGGCTAGAATTGATACTTCCTGGAGCTTTGATTTTAGAGTCAAAAGGATTTCTTTTTTTATTCAAAAGCACGGGGTAGAAATGAAGAAGAAAAGAGAATTGCAGGCACAGATATTCTTAGTAGACAAAAAGATTGAGACCAGAGTCTGAGGGAGCCGATGGAGGATTTTGAAGGGAAAAGGAAGCACCGTTGGCTGTGTAAAACTGGTCTGCCCCGCCAGCACATACCCTGGCCACACCGGTGCCCAAACCCCTACCACATGGCATCCTGGGAACAACTCAAGAGCTGGCACAATGGAAATCTTCAGAAGGGCTTGGCCTTAGGGACAGAAGCAAGAGCCTTCCTGGGAGGATGGATGAAGTTAGCAAGCAGTGTTCAACTTGACCCACAGTATTGACAGGTCCTCCCCAGGATAAGAGCCTACCACAGGGCAGAACCTAAGCCAAGTGGAAAGACTGAGTCACTGTAGGTTTTTGGGGTTTTCTTCTTCTTGTTGTTGTTTAGATTAATTTTTATTTTGTGTATATCTTAGGGGTTTATTGCTGTAAAGATACTATGACCAAGGCAACTCTCACAAAGGAAAATATTTAACTGGGGCTGCCTACAGTTTCAGAAGTTTAGTCCATTATCATCATGGTGGAAAACATGGCAGTGTGCAGGCAGACATGGTGCTGGAGAAGGAGCTGAGAGTTCTACATCTTGATCCACAGGCAGCAGAAGGGAACTGGAACACTGGTTACAGCTTGAACTTAGGAAAGTTCCAAGCCTGTCTACACAGTGATGCACTTCCTCCAGCAAGGCCACACCTACTCCAACATGGCCACACCTCCTAATAGTGCCACTCCCTAAGGGCCAAGCATTCAAACACATGAATCTATGGGGGCCAAACTTATTCAAACCAGCACAATGCACATGAGTGTTTTGCCTGCCTGTATGTCTGTATGCCATATGCATGCTTGATCCCCTGAAACTGGAGTTACACACAATTGTGAGCTGCCATGCTGATCCTGGGAAATGAACCTGGGTCTTCTACAAGACAAGTGCTGATAACCACTGAGCTGGCTCTCCATTGCAATGTGAGCATAGGTGTGACCTCATTTGTACTCAATATCTAATGGGACTTTGCTGCAGGAAATATATTTTAAAAACTGACAGGCTTCCTGCGCTACTGCCAGGCACCAGCGGGCCACATGGCTCCAGCCGGGTGATCTCAAATCAACGGAGCTCCCGAGCTCCCTTGGCAGATTGCTCCCACGCCAGTCCCACTCAATGACCGTCCATCCTGTAGTCAGCCCCTACAACACCCAGCAACCTGGTAGAAACAAAACTCTTGAAGCTTATAATTAACCAGTCAGATTTATGTATCAATGAATTATCAATTCATAAGATGCCCTCACAATTTCTGAGCCAACTGAATATGATACAAGCTACCCACCTAGATTAGACAAGTTTTTAATCCAATAATTTTATCCCAATAATTTTATCCCTAAATAATAACATATCTACCTGTGGTTATTTAAAGCCATGCTGGTTCTGAATCATCCTGTCCATCCACCTCCATCTTGGCTCCTCTCTCTCTCTTCTCTCTTCTCTCTCTCTCTCTCTCTCTCTCTCTCTCTCTCTCTCTCTCTCTCTCTCTCTCTCTCTCTCTCTCTCTTTCTCTCCAACTCTTAGCTCCACCTCCCTTTTCCCTGTCTAATCACAGGCCTCCTGCTGCACTAATATTTAAATAGATTGGACAAGGAAAATTCTGCCACAGGACTCTGCAACCTTGTGGTACAGGAGGTGAAAAAAGCAGCAAGTGTTGGATTACTGTCCTGTAATGGCTCCACAGCCTGAAGGACTGGTGTTTAGAGATCGGGCCTCTGTTGGCTAGTTTTTATGTCAACTTGTTACAAGCTAGAGACATCTGAGAAGAGGGAATCTCAATTGAGAAAATGCCTTCAGAGGATTAGGCTATAGGCAAGCCTATAGGGCGTTTTATTAACTAGTGATTGATGGGGTAGGGCCCAGCCCACTGTGGGTGGCGCCATCCCTAGGCTGGTGGTCTGGGTACTATAAGAAAGGAGGCTGGGCAAGCCATGGGGTTAAACCAGTAAAAAGCACCCTCCGTTGCTCCATGTTGGCTCTGCATCCAGTCTACTGCTCTGTTTTACTTCCTGCCCTTACTGCCTTAGATGATGATCTGTGATATGGAAGTGTAAGCAAAATAACCCCCTTCCTCTCTTATTTGCTTTTGGCCATGGTGTTTCACCACAGTGATAGTAACCCTAAGTCAGGGCCCTTGGGAGATAATTAAGTTTGGAGGAAGATGGAGCCATCATGGTGAAACTGGTGCTCTGGTAAAAGAAGATACCAAGACCATAGCTAGACCTCTTCCTCCTCCCCACTCCCCATCCCCTCATCCTTCTTTACTCTCCCTCTCCCTCCTCCCCACTCCCCATCCCCTCATCCTTCTTTAATCTCCCTCTCCCTCCTCCCCACTCCCCATCCCCTCATCCTTCTTTAATCTCCCTCCTCCCCACTCCCCATCCCCTCATCCTTCTTTCCTCTCCCTCTCCCTCCTCCCCCCTCCCATCCCCTCATCCTTCTTTACTCTCCCTCTTCCCTCCTCCCCCTCCCCCTCCCCTCATCCTTCTTTCCTCTCCCTCTCCCTCCTCCCCACTCCCCATCCCCTCATCCT